>JADBJO010003134.1:135000-140000 GCA_016801955.1 Conus betulinus | reverse complement strand
TTTTACTTTAACCTCCTCTGTCACCTCTATAGCACAACGCCTTGTTCTACTCTAACAGCCGCTGTCACAGCGCTGTCTTGTTTTACTTTAACCTCCTCTGTCACCTCTATAGCACAACGCCTGTGTTCTATTCAAATAATCGCTGTCACAGCGCTGTATCTCCTCTGTCAGCTCTACAGCACAACGTTTTGTTCTGTACTAATAGCCGCTGTCATAGCGCTGTCTTCTTTTTTACAAACAATGTCTTCTGTCAGCTCTATAGCACAACGCCTTGTTCTATACTAATAACCGCTGTCACAGCACTGTCTTGTTTTACATTAATCTCTTCTTCTGTCAGCTCTATAGCACAACGCCTTGTTCTATACTACTCTAACAGCCAATCTCCTGTCACAGCGCTGTCTTGTTTTACACCAATCTCCTCGTCAACAACGTCTTGTTTTACTGTAGTCTCTGTTGTAAGCATGATGATGTCTCGGTGTCCACTTATCTCCGCTGTTGTGCACGATGTCTCTTTACACTTATCTCCACTGTTTGCACGATGTCTCTCTTTACACTTATCTCCGCTGTTTGCACGATGTCTCTTTACACTTATCTCCGCTGTTTGCACGATGTCTCTTTACACTTATCTCCGCTGTTTGCACGATGTCTCTTTACACTTATCTCCGCTGTTTTGCACGATGTCTCTTTACACTTATCTCCGCTGTTTGCACGATGTCTCTTTACACTTATCTCCGCTGTTTGCACGATGTCTCTTTACACTTATCTCGCTGTTTTTGCACGATGTCTCTTTACACTTATCTCTGCGCTGTTTGTACGATGTCTCTGTTTGCACGATGTCTCTTTACTTATCTCCGCTGTTTGCACGATGTCTCTTTACACTTATCTCCGCTGTTTGCACGATGTCTCTTTTTGCACTTATCTCCGCTGTTTTGCACGATGTCTCTTTACACTTATCTCCGCTGTTTGCACGATGTCTGCGCTGGTTTGCACGATGTCTCTTTACACTTATCTCCGCTGTTTGCACGATGTCTCTGAACACTTATCTCCGCTGTTTGCACGATGTCTCTTTACACTTCTCTCCGCTGTTTGCACGATGTCTCTGAACACTTATCTCCGCTGTTTGCACGATGTCTCTGAACACTTATCTCCGCTGTTTGCACGATGTCTCTTTACACTTATCTCCGCTGTTTGCACGACATCTCCGAACATTTATCTGCGCTGTTTGCATGATTTTCTGACACTTATCTCCGCTGTTTGCACGATGTCTCTTACACTTATCTCCGCTGTTTGCACGATGTCTCTTTACACTTATCTCCGCTGTTTGCACGATGTCTCTTTACACGTATCTCCCCTGTTTTGCACGATGTCTCTGAACTTTTATCTGCGCTGTTTGCACGATGTCTTGTTTCACGCTAGTCTCCGCAGCTGTCATGCTGTGTCGTTTTTTGCACTGATTTCCGCTGTATCCATGCTGTCTTGTTCTACTCTGGTCTCTGCCGTGACATACTGTTTTGTTTTACTCTGACCCCCACTGACAGCACGTTGTCTTGTCTTACTCTCGTCTTCGTTACCAGGTTGTTGTTTGTTTTTTTTTTATTGTTACACTCTACTATGTCAGCGTAGTTCCTAGATGTCATGTGTTTACTCTCAACTCTATGTATTAGCAGGGTGTTTTGTTTACTTTCAACACCATTCAGTCTGAAAGGGTCATTTGTTTACTTTCAACTCTATTCAGTCTGAAGGATACTTTGTTTACTTTCAAATCTATAAGTTTGAAGGGTATTTTGTTTTTACTTTCAATTCTATTCTGTCACCTGGGTGTTTTGTTTTTACTCTCAACTCTATTCACTCTGAAGAGTGTTTTGCTCACTTTCAACTTTATTCAGTCTGAAGAGTATTTTGTTTACTTTCAACTCTGTCCTGTCTGAAGGGTGTTTTGTATACGCCTAACTCTATTCAGTCTGAAGGGTATTTTGTTTACTCTTAACTCTATTGAGTCTGAGGAGTGTTTTGTTTATTTTCAACTGCATTCAGTCTGAAAGGTGTTTTTGTTTACTTTCAACTCAATTCAGTGTGAAGGGTATTGTGTTTACTCTCAACTCTATTCAGTCTAAGGGTGTTTTGTTTACTCTCAACTCTATTCAGTCTGAAGGGTATTTTTGTTTACTTTCAACTCTATTCATGTTCTTTCTATTTACCGTCAGCCTGATGTTGTTGGTTTGTTTTTTCTTAACTGCATCAGCATAAGATTTCGTTTTTATTTACTCCATCAGCACAATGTTTTGTTTTTCTTTAGTCCATCAGCATAAGATTTTGTTTTTCTCCACTTCATTAGCGTAATGTTTTGTTTGTGTCTGCTTCATTAGCATAATGGTTTGTTTGTGTCTACTTCATTAGCATAATGTTTCATTTTTCTTTACTCCACTAGCATCATTTTTTGTTTTTCTTTACCCCATTAGCATATTGTTTCGTTTTTTTTTTTTCTTCTACTTTATCAGCATAATGTTTCGTTTTTCTTTACCTCAGCATAATGTTTTGTTTTCTCTACTTCAACAGCATCATGTTTTTGTTTTTTTCTTCTCATAGCTTAACGTTATGGTTTTCTTTACTCCTTCATCATGATGTTTTGAGTTTCTCTTTCTCTATCAGTATGTCTTCTTTTTCTCCACTCCATCAGCATAACTTCCGTTTCTCTCTACTCCATCAGCATACGTTTTGGTTTTCGCTATTCCGTTTTTCTCTACTCTACCAGCATGACGTTTTGGTTTTCGCCTATACACCATCAGCATAATGTTTCGCTTTTTGTCTCTACTCTGTCTCTAGAACGGCCCTTTAGTCAAATGGTTAAAGTGCTTGCCCGGCAGGCTGACGGTTGTGCGTTCCAAACACTGGTGAGGGCGGGGTTTGACTGCTGGAAAACCTCTGTGCACCCGTCAGTACGTTGGTACCTGTTCAGATCAGGACAGATTACAGACGGTGGACGGAGACGAGAACGCTTTTCTTTCCCTTCCAACATGGCGTGACCCAGAAACGGTGAGCATCTGACAGGTCACTGCCCTCGCGGCCATTAGGCTAAGGAACTAACTTTCTTGTTCGTTTGTTTATTTGTTTCATTCTGTTCTCATTATGTCTTTTTTTGTGTGTGTCTGTAATAGCTCAGCGAGTTTTGTTTCTCTGTACTCTGTCACCACGATTTATTTGCTTCTGTTGGTATGATGATTTCGTTGTCTTTACTTTCTCGGTCTGATTTGTTTTACTCTGCTCTATATTCGAATTTTTTGTTTGTCTTAACTCTGTATGATGTCTTGTTTTTCTGTAGTATGTCTGTGTGTGATGCTCCGTTTTCCTTACTCTGAATGATTGTTTAGTTTTTCTCTGTCAGTACGATGTATCGTTTTTTTTTTCTTTGTTAGTGGTGTGTGTGTGTGTGTGTGTGTGTGTGTGTGTGTGTGTGTGTGTGTGTGTGTGTGTGTGTGTGTGTGTGCGTGTGCGTATGTGCGCGCGCTTGAGCGTGTGTATGTGCTCCCACCCCCCCCCCCCCCCCCCCCCCCCCTAATTTGCCAGTATAATGATTTGTTTTTGTCTATTGTGTCAGCATAATGTTTGAACATTCTCGACTTTGTAAGATGTTTCGTTTTTTATCTAGCCTGTTCGAAGCATATTTGTTTTTTCTCTATTCCTTTCGCACGAAGTTTTGTTGTTGTTGTTGTTGTTGTTGTTGTTGTTGTTTTTCAACTCTGTCAATATGATGTGTTATTCTTCACTTTTTTACGCTGATTTTTTGTTATTCTCTACTCTGTCGTTATGCTGTTTCTTTGTCTCTTCTCTGTCTCTACAGTATTTTGATGTTCTTTATTTTGCCAGTATAATACTTTGCTTCTTTTTGCTCTGTAAGAATGATGCCCTTGTTTTTTCTCTACCCGGTCTGCATGATTTTTTTTTGTTTGTTTAATGTTGTCAGCATATTTGTTCCCTATGTTGTCAACCTAACGTGCTACTTATCTTCACCGTCAAAATGATCTTTCGTTTTTGTTTTTGTTTCTTGTACTGTCAGCATAATGTCTTGCTTTTCTCTATTTTTGTCAGCGTGTTTTGTGTTTCCATTCTTTAGCAGGATCTTTGTTTTTCCTATTCGGATACTAGTGACATCGTGATGCTCTTTGCTTTTCTTCCATGTCAGCAGAACGTTTTGCGTTTGTGTTCACCATCAACAGGCTATTTGTTATTGGCTTTGTTTCTGTTGTGTATTCCCAATTCTGTCCGCAGGATAGTTGGTTGTTCTCTACTCCCTCAGGAAGACTTTTGGGTTGTTTTTCATTCTTCTGTGTTCCCTATTCTTTTGTAGAATGGTTTATTCGTCTCTATTCCCTCCGGAAGATGCTTTCTTTTCTTTTCTTTCTCTACTCTGTCTGCAAGTTAATTTTCTTTTTACTCTCTCAGCAAGCTGTTTTGTTTTTGTTCTACTCTGCCTGCAAGTTAATCGTTTTTTTTTTTTACTCTGTGTCAGCAAGCTGTTTTGTTGTTGTCTGCTCTGCCTGCAAGTTAATCGTTTTTTTTTTTCTCTGTCAGCAAGCTGTTTTGTTTTTCATTGCTCTGCCAGCACTTTTTCCCCTACTCTTCCAGCAAGACAGTTTTGATATCACTACTCTGTCAGCAATATACCTTGTTTTACTATACACTCCTCTTTCCGATCTGGGTGTCTTTTTTTTTTTTTTTTTTTTTTTAATTTGTTTTAGATATCCCTCAGGAGAAAAGACTTTTTTTTTTATTTTTTTTTACGCGACATATAATCCATCTAGCAGTAGGCTGGTTTATACATGCATATTATTATCATATTATTATTATTATTATTATCATCATTATTATCTTATATCAATACATGGCAATATTTCTACTATACATACATTTTCTACTAAACACAAATTTCAATAAACTTAACGTTGCATCACATGTTTACACATATATAACAATGAATAACAATATCCAAAATGTACACGCTA
>JADBJO010003134.1:127500-130000 GCA_016801955.1 Conus betulinus | reverse complement strand
ACCCCCTCTTGTTTTCTTCTCCTGTACCCCCGTCACCACCCCCATACCTCACAACCATCCGCATTCACCCTCTTGAACGACAATGTGATCATGACGCGTCGAGCGTTAATTCCACACGGAAAACAATCATATTCCCAAGGTTGGACATCCGATCATGAGCTCAAAGAAAGGACATTGTGTGACTCTACTAGGTCGTGAGGTGGGAACATAATGAATTATGACAGCCGTTTCAGGCTTCCAGCTTGTTGGACCTTTTCAAAGCAGTCTTAAAGATCAAACGTCTGCGTAGTGATGCCAAAGATACCAGTGTGCGTGGGGCGCGAGTGTGCGAGTCAAGTTAATGTGTCTTCACGAGTCACAATGACCCGTTTTTTTGTGTGTTATTCATAACTATGCTTTTCATAGCGATCACTTAAGACCACAATATCAGGCAGACAGTTGTGATGTTCCCTAGCTGCTGGCCACCCATAGCTCTTTCAGGGTTGTTAACATCAGAAGATATACAAACCATCACGGTCCTTTAAAGGGGAAAAAAACCACAACAAAGGGAACTGCCTATGTACATCAACTCATAACATGGAAAATGAACTGCTGACATTACTGAGGCAAATAAAACAAGGCGGTCAACTGAATATGTCAATAGCCCACTCGGTTTTCAATCCAGTTACAAAAGTAGAGAACACAGATTTTGTTTTAAGATAGAGTCATAATGGCGAATAGACACCGAAGGACGGACAGCTCATGTCCATTCTGAATGCTGTTAATGGTGGTCACCTGGTGTCAAAGTGCCGCTCCTTTGTCGCCAGATTAAAACAAACAAGAAGCTGGCGAATTGTACGTGTGAACAAGGGGAAATGGTGTTAAAGATCTGTCTAGAACACAGATAAAACCGAGTCAAAAGCGGAGTCAATGAGAGTGAGAATTAGCATGGAATTTCCGGACGGTGGCAATACAGTGTACACCGAGAGTTCCAAACATTCACTGGGCGAAAAGCATGACCACGCACGCACATACATAGACACACACACGCGCGCACGCGCGCGCGCGAGCGAGCACACACACACACACACACACACACACACACACACACACCACACACACACACACACACACACACGCACATTTCTTTGATATAATATTTTCATCAACTTTTCTCTATCAGCTGATCAAGCCATCCAGTGGAGAGTTTTAGTGTGCTTATGGTGGCAGTCTTGCATAAATGAATCATTTTTATAAAAGATAGACAGACAGACGGGCAGACAGAGAGACAGGCCGACAGACAGAGAAAGAGAGGACAGAGAGAGAGAGAGAGAGAGAGAGAGAGAGAGAGAGAGAGAGAGAGACAGACAGACAGAGAGACAGACAGACAGACAGAACAGACAGAGACAGATAGACAGACAAACAGACATACAGATAGACAGACAGACAGAGAGAAAGAGAGGCAGTCAGACAAACAGATAGACAGGCAGACGGAGAGAGAATTTTAAAAGGCAATTGCAACTTTAGAGCAACCAAGCCTCTAATGCAGCTTTATCCTATTGAAAAAAAAAAAAAAAAACTTCGTGTTTTATACAAACAAAATGAATTTGTTGTCCTCAACGGCTTAAGGTCAGAAAAGACATTTTTTTTTTCCTATCGATGTACCGCTGTCATGGTGTCCCATGCACCATGAACAATGACGTTCGCGGAGTGGTGCCCATAATGCTCGGCATTCTCGTTCTCTGCGCCAAGGGTGTGATCGTTCCCTTTGCGCTTTCCCCTACACAGTCTCTGTGTGACAACAGTCGGCAGAGATATGAATAATTACCTTGCTTGTCCCCTCGGCTTTATACATTTCTCTCTCGCTCTTTGTTCTTCTTGACCAAAACTGCGTGCGGAGAGTGAAATTTGCAGGCAAAGTGTTTATGCCCCCCCCCCCTCCTCACACACATACACATGTACACGCGCGCGCGCGCACACACACACACACACACACACACACACACACTCGTGGTTACAGTCAACCGACTTATCCTCCTTTCTGCCGACACAAACCTTTTTCCTCGACGGCTCAAAGAGAAAGATTATGATTATGATAGAGAAAGAACAGTTTGCTTGCCCGATCTTCTTCCATATGAGCTGTCAAAGTCCGAAAGTCCGAGGTAGTTTTTTCATGCGATGTGCTGTAGTTTTCCTTCGTTGAACCGGCGATAATTCGGCCACTCTTGCCATAGGACTTGACTAGAGTGGTACACGCGCAATGTGTGAACGAACGCAAACTGGGTAAGTTGGACTGTGGGCAGAGGTTCGGAAATAACGTTAAGTGTACACTGCATTATGGAGTTTCAGCTATCACGAGTGACGATTATTCCGTTATCAGCAGTGACCGAGCTTCCTGTTCGAGCTGCTTATTAAACTGATCATTTATGTCTCCAATTCTGCCACATTCAGAGGGACGGGAGGCTTACTGACTTTGTGCAGAGGTTACGGTCGTTCGTCGTTTTCTGGTCTTTACACACGA
>JADBJO010003134.1:95000-115000 GCA_016801955.1 Conus betulinus | reverse complement strand
TGTGTGTGTGTGTGTGTGTGTGTGTGTGTGTGTGTGTGTGTGTGTGTGTGTGTGTGTGTGTGTGTGAGAGAGAGAGCAGAGAGAGAGAGAGAGAGAGAGAGAGCAGTGGGTATACATGTGTGTGTGTGTGTGTGTGTGTGTGTGTGTGTGTGTGTTGTGTGTGTGTGTTTGTGTGTGTGTGTGTGTGGTGTGTGTGTGTGTGTGGTGCTTTTGCATGTGGTGCTGTGTGTGTGTGTGTGTGTGTGTGTGTGTGTGTGTGTGTGTGTGTGTGTGTGTGTGTGTGTGTGTGTGTGTGTGTGTGTGTGTGTGTGTGTGTTTGAATATGGTGTTGTGCACAGTGCTGTGTGTGGTGTGTGTGCACAGTGTGTGTGTGTGTGTGTGTGTGTGTGTGTGTGTGTGTGTGTGTGTGTGTGTGTGTGTGTGTACCCAAATGTATGTCAGTCAACTATAAGTGGCATTTATTGGCAGTAGTGTGGGATCCTGATCCTTCTGTCCATAGGTTCTGTGGTGTGGTGTATTCTCTGCGACACCGGTTTATTTTTCAGTTGTTAGTGTGCTTTCATCATCTGTGGTGTGGCCTTTTGTAGCTCAGTCCTATCTTTAGCAGTCTCTTTTTTTCTTTTTTTTTTTTTTTTTTTTTTTTTTTTTTTTTTTTTTTGTGTGGTTGGTTTTTTGCAATGTTTTACTTATTACCTTTCTGTGGTGATGACTTTTTATCAATCGCACTTAGTTCATGAGTGAACCAAACCACATGTGTGAAAGAAAACTGACAATAATTGGAAGTTACACTTAGTGTTGTTATTGTTAGTTCATCTCTGCTAAACAAGACAAATTCCCAAGAGGCTTGCAAGATGTGCAGACTGATGCTGTGGATAATGTGCAGTTCCCATCTTCTTTCCCGCGTTACCTGGGCTGGAGTGCCCCCTATGATATGGGTGCTAAACATTTATGTATTGTCAAGCTTTATTGTGAATATAGATGTTGGTCCTGAAGTTCAAAGGATACTAACACCAGTTTTTGTGGTATTTCATTGTGATTTTAGTGCTATAGTTTTGTTTTATGTTCTGAAAGTGTCTGTTTTTCAAAACAAAAACATTCATCATTATGTATATTTTTGGTCTACTCATTACAAACAAAATCAAAACTATTGTGATGTCTGGCTGTAGCCAAGGATATAACAAGAAAATTTCCCAAGTATCTAAGATATATGTCAAGAATTGAAGAGCAGTGGGGGCATATCAGTGAGCCTACCTAAGAAAACAAAATTGTGTCCCTTGATACCTGGATTGTACTGTACAGAAAATGCATAAATTTATCATATAAATCAACAATGTGGGTTGTAATTCACTACCAAATATTTACACAGGTGTTCAGTAAACACTAAAACCACTTTTACTGGGTTTGTATGTTTTTTTTTTTTGCTTGCTGCTGGGGTTTTGTATGCTTGCAAAATATATATGATTTTTTTTAAAAAGTTGAATTATAAGATTATTTATTATACTCATAATGAACAAAATCAAATATTATTTGCAGATATTATAGCCCTGGGTATAAGAAGATACAAAATAGTGGCAGTCAAGGGGTTAAGGCAGCCATAGTCCAGCTTCGGGGAAGATGCATGCTATGTGTAACGTGTCATCCACACCAACGGCCAAACTGGCCTTCTCTTCCGAAAGTTGGTGATGGGATTTTACGTGTGGGCAAGATGTTATTCGAGCGTTCACACACAGAACCTCGGTTTATAGTCTCATTCGAAAGACTGTATGGGAAATGGAGTCAGAACCAATGTTAACTCTGAGGAGAAATCCCCCTGTACGGAAACGGCCCGGTGAGGATTATAACCCGCAACCCCAGATCTGCAACATTACGAGTCCGCCTCCCTACCCCCCCCCCCCTCACCCCCCACCCCCCACCCCCTTCAGCAAGTTTGTAGTCTCCAAGGGGGAGACAATCTCCAATGGGGAGGAAACTCACTAACATATAACTCCTGGTCAGATACCGGTATTTCGAAACCTGATTGCTTCTCCTCAGTGGCGGAAAGTGGCAATTTGACTCCTCTGCCTTTTCGGTTTTAAGAAGTTGGAGATTGTCTCCCCCTTCGAGACTACAAACTTGCTGAAGGCTCATTTTGAGAAGCAATTGTTATTTCCCATTCACCAACTCAAGCACATACTGTTAGTTAGGCAGAATTATCTACCACTGCAGATATAAGCACATACTGTTAGTTAGGCAGAATTATCTACCACTGCAGATATGAATGCTTATCCCCCCTTATTTCTTCAATCTAAGACACAAGAGCAAGCTTTGTTTATAACTGAATATTTCTTGCAGTCATTGCAACACCAAGCCGTTCTGTAAATTGCTGGAATGGTGCTCGGAACTTATCCTTGGAATTTATTACTTTATTATACACACACACACCACACACACACACACACACACACACACACACACACACACACACACACACACTCCTGCGTTGGCCGGTATTTTTCGGAAGAAAAAACCCTCGCACGCGCACAACACACACACACACACACACACACACACACACACACACAGAGAGAGAGAGAGAGAGAGAGAGAGAGAGAGAGAGAGAGAAGCGCGCATGCGCGCGTACACACACACACACACACACACACACACACACACACACACACACACACACACACACACACGCACACACACACAGATGCGCGCGCACATACAGAGTAAATGCTAATTGGCAACAAATAAGCAATGAAATATTTAATGTCCGAAATCAGTCTTCATGACCACTTGATGAAAACTGTGTCCATTTTAGCTCCCACTGTATAAGTTTGTGATGTAATATTCTACATCTATGATGTGCAATATTTAAAAGAAAAAGCATAGTTTTCACACTATCAGCTAATACAAACATAGCTATCAGAATGGCACGTTAGACCGAGAAAAGATTTGACATGATGCCAACACCCTCCCACCCTCTTCTCTTCCTCCTTATTCACAATTACCCATTTCTTCTTTCGCTTCTCTCTATACATACAAGCACACGCATATCGTGCATTTCCATAACATGAAATTTGACATACATGTACCGGTATACTAAGAATTAAGTCCAAGAACACCACCACAGCAGTACATCAGCAGTATAGCGTCTCCTGCGGTGGGTTGCCCAGCCGCTGACAGCTAGCTCCCTGTAAAGCTATCCAGAACCACATTATGATGTTATTCGTACAGGACATACATATAACAGAAACATTATAGTAAGGAGACATGATTTGACCATTGGCTTGGATCTACATCATACGATCCTTGCCTTTCCAAACGCCTTATACAAATATAGAACCAGTTTGTTCACATTATTTTTTCACAGACTTTGAATATGATGGTTATTATAACTGTCTCCTTGACTGGCAGTTTCAGCATTATCTAAGTGACAAAGAAAAACAAAAGAAAATGTAAATGCGGAGAGAATACATGTCAAAAGAAGAAACGATTCCCCACCCTCTCCTATCCCCCATTCCCCTCCTCCTGTTTCTCCCATCCTAACCAAAGTAAACGGTGAAAAACGAGACGCTGAGAGGTTGAGAAGGATCTTCCTGAATTGTCCCTCTCCTGTTTCCACCCAAAAACCTATCCAACAAACATCTCTTCCATGATCTACAAAATCGTGCAAAAAAACAACAACAAACAAACAAACAAAAAAAAAAAAACCCCCAGCGACTTCCATGACTGAAAGAAGCTGAATGACCTGAAAGAAGCTAAATGACCTGAAAGAAGCTAAATGACCTGAAAGAAGCTGAATGACCTGAAAGAAGCTGAATGACCTGAAAGAAGCTGAATGACCTGAAAGAAGCTGAATGACCTGAAAGAAGCTGGTGGCTGTGCGTCACTCACCCCCGGCTCTAACAGACCTCAGAGACAGAGCACATGTATCATGATAGGCACATGACAACAACAAAAGAAAACAAAAAAGCAAAAAAGAAAGGAAAAAAACAACAACAAAAGACGAAGTGTATCAGAAGTTGAAAGACAGGATTCAGAAAGTTCCCAGACAACACTCTGGGATCCTACAAAAATAGCCGGAAATCCATTCTGACTCCAGTTATAATATAGCAATAATATTTGCACCATTAGAGTATAGGGAATGATATAATATGACGTGTACAGGGGGAAAGAAGAATATTAAGATAAACTACGGCACTCTACCCGCGAGGGGTGTGGGGCGGCAATCCACGCGAAAACCAGGAGAGTGGTGAAGCGGTAAGCCAGCACATATCTGTCCCTGCATCTAGCACTACTGCTGCTACGTTGTACAAGTGCATGTATACATACAGATACAAAACGACTGGTCCCCTTCAATCATAGCTATTGTTAGCGGACGCAGTTGATGTTCAACAAAAATGCATATCATGGCTGGGACCCCAACGTAAACGGAAAGCAAGTCCACTATCACAAGGCTACGTGGTCAACAAATGGTAACAATCTGAGTTCCCTGCATCATCGTCTATCCCCCTTCACAGTCACCTGGAGAGTGGGCCCTCAGGGCCCATGATCAACAACGCACGACGACAAACACCGCCACTATCAGGTGTGTCTGGGACACTGTGGCAGAAAGACAAACAAAATGATGAAACCTACACAACAGACAGTGCTGGGATTTCACATGCGAACAGTGTCAGACAGTCAACCAACAAATAGGGGCAAAAAGATTTGAATAAGAAAACCTGCATCCCGCGGCAATTGTGTTAACAGCCTGGTGATATTCAGAAGACCATCAACCACCCTCGAAAAGAAAAGTACACATAACTGTTCACTGTTACTCTGCTGTCAACTTCAAAGACTCATTTTCCATAAAACTCTGAAAAGATGCACTTTGTACCGAAATCAGAAATCTCCACAAGAACTGTGTGCTATGCTATGAATACATGCGTACCTCAGAAAGGGGCAGGGAGATGCAGTCCATTCACTGCAAGAGGCCTGGCTACCTAACTAGCTTCACTCCAAAGACGATCTCTCCAAGGATGACCGCCGTGTGGTCACACCAGACAAAAAAACCCCCTACATTTCAGCTTCACTTTTGGCTTAGAACACTACCAGTAAACACTACTTTCCCTTTCGTTTGTCAGGAGGATTAATCGACTGACCAGTCACCTATGATCTTATCTGGAGCTTTTCAGAGGGCATCAGGCTTAAGAGACGTTGGTAGTATCACTTGTGCATTGGACAGCTACACTCTTTCCATTATGAAATATGACAGATTTTTTTTTTTATATGAATCCTTCATCTCCCGCTCTCATTGCCAGAGTGTGAAAACCCTTTCTTTTGACCTGATAATGTGGTCACTACCAGGACAGCACAGAGCACAGGCACCTGAAGGTGCACAGGCACTTGAAGGTGAGGATAGGACACTGAGCCAATCAATGAACCACAACAGACAACATAACACACAGACAGGGGAACAAGACATCACAGTGAAACTAACAGTATGACCAAACTATGCTGGAAGTACTTACGGGGCACACACCACACACATTCTCCCCACACAGGGAACAATGGCCAGCTGAAAAAAAAACAACAAAGACCTGATCAAAGAGGGGAGAGAATGAATCATCTGAAAAAAACCTGTATGGAACAAACAAAGAAAACAAAAGACTTTTCTCTCTGACAAAGCATACAACAAATCTGATTCCCCCAAAAGTAGATATTGTCCCTACACAGCCAACGCATTTCCCAGAGACTGGAAGTCCAGGCACAGAACTGCCCCATGTCAAGCCTGTAACCATTGCAGACGCTGTCTCACATCACATACTGTTCAATCCACTCGCTCCACTACCTGGGTAAAACGATCGTCTTTCAAGTTTGATGAAGAAACAAAATTACAAATAAAAGGCAATTTCATTCTCTTCTCTCTTTTGGTCTACAATTTCAAAAATGTGTGTGATGCAGGCACCCCTTCAAAGATTCTGTTGAAACATATATTCATCTCTGTGTCTGAGAGATTTTCAGATCTTTACGACTGAACACAGGAAACTTGTAAATGGGTCAGATCTAGGCAAAAAGATCCATCAAGAAACAGAGCCAGTGTTACCAAAGGTAGGGTCTGGGAATGTCTGCTTTCATACACCCGTAAACAGTCAAAATACAGCTGATTAATCACTTGGAATATTTCAGTTGCTGCAGAATACAGGAGCGTAGAGTTTCTTCCCACATCTCAAACTCTGCCCACACAATCTGATCTTGATTCCATACACTTTGTGTCCTTACGAGTCCCTTCCCATTCCACCCCTTCAGCCCCCCCCCCCCCCCCCCCCCCCCCCCCCCCCCCCCCCCCCCCCCCCCATCTCCCCAATTAAAGCAAAACGCTTTTCTAAAGCTTGTGTGTCTGAATTCTCTAACTCATAAATATACCTAACAGCCACATCACACCCTTCCCTGCTGCATTCCTTATTTCACTTTTTTTTTTATTGTTGATAGTGATTTTGAAAACATACCTGGTAACAGGCAAAGGCGTATACATTATTTTGCGTTGGATAAAACTGCTCTCCAAAATCTTTCAATGCTAGACAAGACAGCAAATGATGAACTTCGCCTGCCAATTAGTTCTTTGCATGATGGATAAAACAATAGAACATGTCTGCATAAAGCAATTGCAGTGTGCATACGTATCAATCAGTGGATGCCATTAACATCTGAATACTTCCTTCTGACTAGGTAAAAATTCCACTGATATATAAAAAGGACTAGTAAAAAACCAAAAAAATATAGTTTTATGTAATAAAAATCCATTACTATTTTGTACATTTGATTTTCCTATTTCTGCCACTTGCAAGCAACCATTCATTCTCCAGAGAACTGAACAGAATCTTTCTGTGACAGTACCAGTTTGATTCAAACATAGCCAACCATAGAGCGCTTCATCAGATTTGCAGCAAAATCATTTGCACTCCTACTCCTCGGTTCACTCAAACAAAACCATGTTCGCACTGTCAAGTTCTTGCGCTGGACTACCAACCTGATTTCTCAGTGTTATCTGTCTCTTTTAGCACTCTGCAAGTTCGGTCGCTGTGGTCAATACAAATGAGCACACAGAATAAAGGTGTAAGGTAACACCGATTTAATAAAGAACACCAGAAAACATACAAGTGAGGTTTCGACAGTTATATTCTCCGTACATTACAAACAGATATTCTAAAATATATAGAACAGTTCTTCCCACAATGCAGTCAGCATTAGAGTGACGATCCATGAGTGTTTTTTTTTTTCTCCTTCAAACGAACGTGTTATAAGGATAAGGTAGACCTACCATTTCCAATGTAATACAGTCCATAGCTACCGTGTTTGGACTGTCCGGTCCAACTCGGTCCAATTCATTCTAGTCCAATCCATTCCAATGCAGACCGTTGAGTCCGTTCCTGTGCAGTCCGATCCATTTCAACCCAGTCTCTTTCTGTCCAACCCAATACATCAGTCCATCCTGATTCATTCCATTTCAGTCCAGTTCATTCTAGCCCAGTGCAAACTGTTCTGGACCAGCCCCATTTCCACTGACGTCCAACCCAACCCATGCCTGTCCATGTCAATCCAGACCAATCACAGCAGTTCCAGTCGAATGCATGTTTGGCGGACGTCTTCAGAACAGCCATCCATTCCAATTCCATTGAATCCATTTCAGAAAACAAGAAGAAAAAGCTCCCAAAATTTCTGTGGACTGATCTTCCTGAAAGTTGTCATAATCCTTCTGGACAATCCCTAAACTTTAGATGACTTCAGTAGCATCTCCTCTCCAGTGCGCTGGGCTTGTTTTTGAGATTGTTCTCCTCCCTTACATAAAGTCACCTCCTGATACTGCTGCTGTAATTGATCAATCTTCACGGCTTTCTGCATGACAGAATATTTCTTCAGCATACCTTTCGGACGTTATTTCAATTTTCCATTACGTGTGTCCATTTGGTGGAGCCTGTTTGTTGTCTCCAGTTTTCTTCGCAGGCTGGCATGAAACACCATCTTGAGGGTCACCTGGTTTCTCCATATCTGGGCCTGATACTTGCTGTTTCAGCACAGCCATGTTAGAATCTGTCTTTCTTCTTCTTCTACTTTGAGAGGAGTGGCGCCCTGGCTTGCTGATGCTCCAACAACTCTTGGATGTGTGAGTAGTGAAACAGCCCTGCAAGGAGAAGTGGGGTGGGCACCAACTTTGTTCCGTGTGTGGACGTCGTCCGCGCCATGACGTAAAAGCACTTCAACTGTGCGTAAGTGGCCGTTCCTGACAGCCAACAAAAGTGGAGTGCTACCCTCATTATTCTGTGCATTAACACAGGCACCTTGGCGTATCAGCATTTCTGCTGTACCCATGTACCCGTTCCTGGCAGCGCACAAAAAAGCGGTGTGTCACCCCGTTTATTCCCTTTGTTGGCGTTAGCACCAAAGTGTAGCAGCAGTTCAGCTGTTCCGGGCATGACTCCTCTGGACAGCCGATAGAAGTGGTGTCTCTCCCGTTCCATCCTGTAGGTTGACGTCAGCACCATGACGTACCAATACATCAATTGTGTTGCTGTAACCCGTTTCGGGCAGCGTAAAGAAGCGGCGCGTCACCGAAGTTGTTCTGAGCGTTGACGTCAGCTCCAGCTTGAACAAGGTCCCAGCTGATGGTCATTGAGGCTGTGGGTGAGGAGCAAAGGCAGGCAAAGTGCAGGGCTGTGTCTCCAGTATTTGTCCGGACTGATACGTCAGCCTGATGCCAAAGGAGAAGACCCACGGTGCGTTCCATTCCATTGTTACATGCATGGTGCAGTGCAGTAGACCTGTTGACTCTGAATTCCTCAAAAAAGGAACTAATAGAATTATCTCTGTAGGGTCTGGTGGCTACAACGTTTATCATCTGCGCCCAGCTCAATGCAGAGTTCAGCCAAGTCCTCCCATCCTCTACGACACGTCAGTAGCAGCCCTGTCCATCCTTTTTTGTCTTTGTAGTGGACACCCAGTTGTAGCAGAAGGAGCTGCAGGTCTGTTCTGCTCAATGTAATGGTATTTCCTGAGAATGGATCAACTAACCTGGGCCGTGAAGCAAGTGAACGAGTTTTGTGAGCCAGCTGATATGGTGTCACGCCATATTTGTTTGGCTGGGTCATCAGAGCGCCACTTCGCAGGCACAGTCTAACAGCTGCTGACTCCCCACTTTTCACAGCAATGTGAAGGAGGGACTTGCCGTCTTTGTCTGTCTGGTCCATCTTCCCGTCTGACAGCAGACGAAACACTATGTACCAGTTACGCCTGTCCTTCACCCTGAGTTGCAGGCCATTACGGTTCATCAGAAGTATGACGATGTCGGATGTAATGGGCAATGATGGATTGAATAGGTACAGCAGTCTCTCTTGAGATATCCATGTTCCAGTGAGGAGTTCAGTTTGGTTCTGAACCACCTCTGTGAAGTGGTGATCTGCTCCAGGCAACGGAAAAGTTACAACTTGACCTAGGTGTTTAAAATCCTCTTGATCCAGCCTATCCTGAAGAGATGATGGCAGTCTACATTCCGACCTCTGAGTCAAATGATTCAGGAGACAACATGCAATCAGCACTGGCGCTAGTCCACGAGTGTCTTTCTTTGACTTGGACAGACACCAGTGTGTCAGGTTGGGAGACGGATGAAAGACCGACCAGTAGACTAGCGGCTGATGATGCACAGGATCCACAGCATTCAACAGCTGATACAACCTCTTGCTGCTCTTGGAACAGTAGCTGTCCAGTTCTTGCAGAAACTGCGGACACTGAAGACAGGGGTGCTGACAGATGTCCTGCAGGTTACCCTGGATGATCTCTGTGTAGATCCTCTCCACCAAAGCCCTGCAGTCATCTGCACAACGTTTTGGATCCATGGAACAGCTGGCCACAGAAACCTACAGTGACACACAGCTTGAAAGGACGATCGTCAGATATAGCTTGGTTCGTGGCTGTCGCATTGACATACCGCACAAGAAGGGGACGTCACAGACTCTCAGCAGTGTGGGCAGACGGGCGAAAACGCCCCAGAGCCAGCCCTGCTGCCTCGTACAGCACGCGACTGGAAAATTCACCTTCCAACAAAATCGAGCCCTGCAGGATGTCTGCGTAGGTTGCCAGTGTGTCGTCATCAATCTGACAGAATCCAAGGTTCTCCAGATGAGCCTCAGCTTCGAAGAGATGGTGCAGGAAGTGAAAGACTCCCTTCATGGTCAGTGCCAGGACAGCTGCAAAGAATCGTCCATGGGTTTTATTCACAACCATCTCTTTCAACAGCTGAACACATAGGCCTCAGCTGGAACACCGACCGAATATGGCAGTGGCATGGTCGGACGAATTCCAGTGGTCCACCATGTAATCACAGCACCAAGGAAAAACAGGACCACTCACGTCTCTCTCCAGAACTTCCTCCATAATGTGATGCTCTCTGTCAGGTTCTAGACCAAGTTTGTCAAGATGGAAGGTCAGTAATTGGATTTTCACATCTTGTGGAAGAGTGTCTGTCAAATGCACTATAGCATTATCGTCTAGAATTGGACTCTTGTGTTGTTTTCCCAGCAGCTGAAGTTCACGCAGCACGTGTGGATAGGCTGTGATCACCAGCCTGCACATTCCCAGTTTCAGCTGCTCTAGTATTGTGTCTATCATTATGTCCCACTGTCTGTGTTGTTGGCTGTCAAGAAAAATCTTGCCAAAATTTCCGTCCAGCAGCACAATGCTGCGCTCTCTTCCCCCTATCCGGGATCTCCACAGTTCTATTCGCTCCAAGGTGTACACACACAGAAGCCCTGGTCTCTGCTGCGTCTGGACAGGGCATAGGCCAGAGTGGTTTTTCCGCTCCCAGGGGGTCCACACAGTACCACCCGTCCTGTACTCTGCAATATTTCGTCCGCCTCATCCAGTGCTGGTGTGGGCACGTAGTCACTGCGGTCTTTGTCCACAGTGATGTCACTGTTACCTGAAAATGATCAATGGGTTCTAAGGTTTCTGTGGCTTTGAGAAATGCATAGTGAGGGAGGTATGTTTGTGTGTTTGGAAGAGGGGCTTAAGGGTGAAAGTGGAGCTACGCGGAACGAAAATACTGGCCGTGTGTGTATGTGTGTGTGTGTGTGTGTGTGTGTGTGTGTGTGTGTGTGTGTGTGTGTGTGTGTGTGTGTGTGTGTGTGTGTGTGCGTTTGTGTGTGTGTGTGTGTGTATGTGTGTGTGTGTGTGTGTGTGTGTGTGTGTGTGTGTGTGTGTGTGTGTGTGTGTGTGTGTGTGTGTGTGTGTGTGTGTGTGTGTGTGTGTGTGTGTGTGTGTGTGTGTGTGTGTGCGTGTTAAGGCGTAACGGTGTGCTCTCTTAACCAACAGTGTAAATATGAAAACCATGTTCAGGCAAAAAACCGTCTTGAGATGGCGAAAAACGTCTTTGCAAAGATAATGTGAATGAAGAAAAGGGCGATAAAAAGAGCACAATGATGAGATATGTGGTACTAATCTAACACACACAGACCACTACACAGACACATCCATGGTACTTATGACACATACACAGAGTAACTAACAAACATACACATAGTACCTAAAAGACACAGCCAGGTACTTATCAGACTCACAGAGAGTACCGATCAGACACACAGGAATGCCTAACAGACATACAGAAGGCAACAAACAGACGACATCTCAGGCAGCCAGTCACTGGGTACTTCACACGTGGATACCTAACACACACTCACACACACACACACACACACACACACACACACACACACACACACACACACCACACACACACACACACACACACACACACACACACACGCATACACACACACACACACACACACACACACACACACACACACACACACACACAGAGGGTACCTAACAGACACACAGAGGGTCCATAACAGAGACACACAGGGCACCTACCAGACACACACACGTACCTAACTGACACAAGCAGGATACCTAACAGAAACATAGAGGGTACCTAACACACATAGAGGGAAACTAACAGACACATGCAGGTTACCTGACAAAAACAGACAGGGTACCTAACAAACACACACACAGAGTACCTAACAGACACACACAGAATACCTAACAGACACACACAGGCTCCCTACCAGACACACAAGGTACCTAACAGACACAAACAGGGTAGCTAAAAGACACACACAGGGCCCCTACCAGACACACACAGGGTGCCTAGCAAACACATACAGTGTACCTAACAGACACACACAGGATACTTTACAGACATAATGTTGAGAATCTCACAGATACACACAGGGCACATGAGAGACACATACTGGGTACGTAACACACAGAGTACCTAACGGACACACAGGATACTTTACAGACATATGTTGTGTACTTAACATACACATACAGGGTACCTGACACACACAAGGTACCTAAACGAATACACACAGACTACCTGACAGACGCACACAGGGTGTCTATCAGACACACGCAGGGTACCTAACAGGCACATACACGGTACTTTACGGACACACGTAGGATACCTAACAGACACACTTAGGGTACCTAAGAGACAAGCACAGAGTACCTAACAGACACACGCACAGTACCTAACAGACACACAGGTTATCTAACAGACCAATACAGGATGCCTAAGAGAGACGCACACAGGGTACCTAACACACAGGGTACATAACAGACACACACAGGTACCTAACAGATACACACGGGGTACCTAAGAGACACACACGGGATACCTAACTGACACACACAGGGTACCTGTCAGACACACACAGGGTACCTAACACACACAGGATATCTAATACACAGGGTACTTGAAAAACACACACGGGGTACCTGAAAGACAGACGGAGGATACCTAACACACAGGGTACATAACAGACACACAGGGTACATAACAGACACACGCAGGGTGGCTGACAGATACACAGAGAATATCTAACACACAGAGTACCTGAAAGACACACACATATGGTACCTGAAAGACACCCACAGGGTACCTAACACACAGGGTACATACCAGACACACACAGGGCACCAAACAGACACACACGGGTAAGTAACAGACACACAATATACCAAACATACAAAATAGGTTGCCTAACAGACATGTACAGGATACCTAACAGACAAAATCAGATGCCTAGGAAATACACATAGGGTAGCATTTGGGGTACCTAACAGACAAACCATGATGTTAACAAACACACACAGGGTACCTAACTGATAAAAATGATGCCAAACACACAGACAGAGGGAACCTGTGGACAGATACACAGGTTACCTAACAGGCGAAATAGTTTTCCTAACAGTCACACACAGGTTACCTAACATACAAAATCGAACACGTAACAGATACTCAGGCTACCTAATAGACCAAATAGGATGCCTGACAGACAAACATATGGTATCTTATAGACACACACAGGGTACATAACAGACACTCACTGGGTATCCAACAGACACACTCATGGTACCTAACAGACACACAGAGGGTACCTAACAGACACATACAGGGTACCTGACAGACACATACAAGGTACTTAGCTGACACATACAAGGTACCTAACTGACACACACAGGGTATCTATCAGACATACAGAGTACCTGGCAGACACATACTGGCTAACTAACGGACACACACGCAGGGAACCTAACAGACACATACGAGTAACTATCAGACACACAGGGAATTTACCAGACACACAGAGAGTACCTGACAGACACATACAGGGTGCCTAACAGACACATTACAAGATACTAATAGACACATGCAGGGCACCTAACAGACACACACAGGGTACGTAACAGACACACACAGGGTACCTAACAGACACACACATACAGGGCACCTAACAGACACACACAGGGTACGTAACAGACACATGCAGGGTACCTAACAGACACACACAGGGTACCTAACAGACATGCACAGGGTACCTAACAGACACACACAGGGTACCTCAAAGACACACACAGGGTACCTAACAGACACATAAAGGTGCCTAAACACACACACACACACACACACACACACACACACACACACACACACACACACACACACACACACACACACACAGGGTACCTAACATACACATACAGGATACTTTACAGACATATGCTGAGTACCTAACATACACACACAGGTACCTACTATACTCACAGAGGGTACTTTACAGACATATGTCGAGTACCTGACAGACGCACACAGGGTACCTGACAGACAAACACAGGGTACCTAACACACAGGGAACCTAACCGACACATACAGTGTGCATAGCAGACACACACATGATACCTAACAGACTCATAGAGGGTACCTAACAGAGACACACAGGGCACCAAACATATACACACACCAGGTACCTGTTGCAAAAGATATGGAAGATGCATACAACATAGTCCAGTTTTCGCTTTTCATGGGACTACTCCTTGACGATGGAGTCAGTAAGACACTTACACGATGGATAGCAGCGGCACTTCGGGAGCGAACCATCATCCTACGATTTGGAGACTGGACTTCTGAGCCTCATAAACTTTCTATGGGATTACCTCAAGGTTCTGCTCTTTCCCCTAATTTGTACAATGTTAACACTGAAGGCCTAGCAGACCTCGACAGAAACGGAATTGCTCGAGCGATGACATTTGCAGATGACGGCCTGATTTACAAAACGTCAAAGAATGCTGCTGAAGAAAGAACGAAAACAGATCAGCAACAGTTGAACAACATTGCTCAGTGGTCTCCGGAAACTGGATCGTCCCATCAACCCTACAAAAGCCCAGACATTAGTCTGCACCTCAACAACAAGACATCAGGACAAGTACCCTCACCATTTTTCCTTCAGTGGAATACCAGTTGAAACAACCTACGCTATTTGGCTGTGGGCTTTGACAGAATGCTAGCTAAACTTTAGAAAGCATATTGAGAATAGTGTTCTTAAATGCAAAAAGGCTTATCTGTCATGAAAGCAATGGCAGCTAAAGGCGCTGAACAGCGCCATCTCTACCACTGTATCACGCACTTCAGTGTGATAATCATGGATTAGGGCTTACAACACTGTCCAACAGCAACCTTCTCAAATTAGAAAGAATTCTAAATGAAGCAATGAGAGTGATCCTGGGAACCACAAAGGACACATCAGGTCAAACTATGCGATACCTGCTCGACCTTCCTTCAATGCAGACAAGACACAAGCTGGAAACAGGTGAAGGCATATTTCAGAGCCCCTGAAAATCCCCAAAACCCACTTCATGCGGCGGTCAAGGAAACAAAAGGCACTCGGCTAGGACGTGGAAAATCATGGATGGGACAGGCAGAAGACAGTATACAGCTTGTGTGCCAGTTAGCAGAAGTGAAAGAAACCAAGGAATGGGAGAAATATCCAGACCACTTGAAGAACCACTACCAAATTGCCATCGCTCCAGAACTTGGAAGACATTGTCAAGAATGGCCAGAAGGCAAAACCAACGCAGAAATTCAGATGCTGGTAGAAGACCTTTGCACAAAAGATGATATTTTAATATACACTGACGGTTCTGTCACCAAAAGTCAGTCAGGCTGGGGATACACAGTGAAGCAAAATGGCCGAAATATTCAGGAAGACAATGGTGTGCACAGTTTAACAACTTCAAGTCTAGCAATGGGGGTAGAAGCAGTGACACAAGCACTTCACTGGCTTACATCCATAAGCCAGTTTCAAACCCAAAAAGCCATGATACTGACTAACTCCATAAACCTACTTCAGAAAGTGAAAAGTGGAATGGGAAGACCTGTTTGGAATGAACTAATGCGCAGTCTTCTGTTGGAGAGACTCATATGGATGTACTGTCCCTGGACATGCTGGAGTTAAAGGAAAAACGAGAGAGTAGACACACTGGCTGGCAAGGCAGCAATAAGAACTACATTACTAGCCATCGTGACAAAGTGGTTAGCGTCGCGGACTCCCGGCTGAGAGGTCGTGGGTTCGAATCCCATCAGAGTCATGTGGGTTTTTTCTGCCCCGACCGGCTCCAACCCAGAGTTGAGTTTTGCTGCGGACTCAGTTGGGAAGACTGGGACCGCACAGTTGAGTTTCATCCACTTAATGGATGCGTTTCTGAGAGTGTTGCTCAAATTTACGGACCAACACTGCAGGTGCCTGTATCTCTCGGGCCCGGTTGACGCCGGGATATATTATGAAAGGAAGCGTAGAGTACAGCCCTGTCATATAGTCTCAGACCGAAATGGAATTCCGTAGCATCATCTTAATCATCCCCATTCTCATCGATCAGCATAAAAAAAAAAAATCTCAAATTCTGTGGCCCTTCATGCCCTACCCTCATGGTGACCTCAATTCGATGTCCTCTCTACGTCTGTGGCCTTGGTTTGGTTCCGTCGGGGTCACCGGTATCGGCGAGTCCATGGGGCTGTCGCTGGACGGACGTGGTGGCGCCCTCCGGAGGGAGAGCTCACTCACGCCGGCTCCGCGACTAAGCAATTATTGTCGTCAGTAGGGGGATTAGTAGGTGGTGTCCTGTGTATATGTTAGATCAGAACAGGCGCCACTGAACACCACTGAAGTGACTCGGCAGCAATGCAGTGTCTCCTTCGGTGGGTTGCCTCTTGACGACTTGACATTGACTGCTTCCTGTGGATTGCCGGTGGGCTGCGGCGGGGCCGACCGGGCTGTGGCTGTGTGGACAGGGTGTCGGAATGATCGGCGTAGGTGCACTGCCTTTGAAGTGGCGCAGAGGTTGGAACAAAAAAAAAAAAAAAAAAAAAAACTAGAAAAAAAAAAAAAAAGAACTGCTTGGCCGATCTGATATGATAAGAAATCTGAAGAATGACTTAAGCAAACAAGAGCAAATCCACTATACCACAGGCCATCTTTCAGATCTGAACATCAAGAGGAAGTGGCCGCAAATCCAGACTTAAGCGAAGAGCAAGAAACATCACCAACCAAACTTTGGAATAATTTCAAGGCCAACATTCCGAAGACTCCTAGAGATTGGGGCAAAACTCATACTGGGCCTTTCCAATAACAGACACACAAAGGATGAAACACATGTCAACTGAGATAAGACTTTGAATCTCTCAGGGTCCCCTGCGTATACTGTAGGCGTGTGTGCGCTGGTGTGTGTTCATCAGTGGGGTGATGCCAGCAAGTTAAATAGGGTGCCCATGGACATTATAAGTGTGCAAGCGTTGGTGTGTGTGTGTGTGTGTGTGTGTGTGTGTGTGTGTGTGTGTGTGTGTGTGTGTGTGTGTGTGTGTGTGTTCATCAGTGGGGTATTGCCAGCGTGTTAATTAGAGAGTCCACAGACATATGTGAGTTAGCGCTGGTGTGTGTGTGTGTGTGTGTGTGTGTGTGTGTGTGTGTGTGTGTGTGTGTGTGTGTGTGTGTGTTTATCTGTCTACCTTTCTGTCTGTCTGTATGTCTGTTTTTCTGTCCGTCTGTTTGTTGGTCTCTCGTTTGCTCACTCTCTCGCTCTCTTTGCGCGAGCACATAAACACACACACACACACACACACACACACACACACACGCACGCACGCACGCACGCACGCACGCACGCACACACACACACACACACACACACACACACACACACACACACACACACACACACACACACACACACACACACACACACACACACACACACTGGCATGTTGCACACCAGAGAACCCAATGGGGGCGAGCATGAAGAATTGTACCGTCCACTCTCTCTCTCTCTCTCTCTCTCTCTCTCTCTCTCTCTCTCTCTCTCTCTCTCTCTCTCTCTCACACACACACACACACACACACACACACACACACACACACACACACACACACACACACAATCAATCAAACTATGTATGTATGTATGTATGTATGTATGTATGTATCTATCTATCTATCTATCTGGGTCAAGGATCATAGTATGACAATGATGACGACAGACTGGTCGGTCAATGAATCTTACCTTCCAGCACAGAGGGCGGGCAGTGGAAACTACTCAGAAGGTCGCTGGCGACACCTTGTCCACTTCCACTAGACGTGGTGACGTCATCACAGCCACCCGAGGCTTCATCCTCACTAGAGATTGCCATGGTTCTGAGAGAACAGGCAGCCTGTTGTTTCATTAAGCTTCGTGACAAAGTATAACGTAAAACAATTGAGGCATTTTTCTAAAGATCAGAGCATCATTAATTGAGCATATAAGAAAATTGATCTGCATTTTTTTATCAAACATGTGCTGATCAGTGATCGTATGTGGTGGACTCTTTCTGTTTGTTTCTCTTAAGAGTTTGTGGCTGTCAAATATGTAATATACATAGCCAGGAAGATTAAAAAATAGAAGCCACATAACACCCATGAGATAAAGGCAATATTTTTCGGTTTATTTCAACCTTTCTCAAGCCACACTGGCCAACTGACAAACATAGCACTTAAGATTACTGTTGTTGTGTCGCTGAAGAAAAGTTCACTGGGAAAGAGTTCACTTAGAACGAAGTTCACTTGAAAAAAAAAGTCATTCATACATATACGTAGCCATTCATGATTGAGTTAGAGATGCCTGGGCCTAGTACCAAGTCATCTTCTCTAGCCCTAAGTTTTAACAGGGGTGGAGGCTGAAAGCTATGATAATATACATCTATTTTTGTACTCCCAGTTCTTATAGAACAGGGAGCACTTTAGAATGGGAACGAAGAAATGCTGTCTGTGTGTCTGTCTGTCTCTGCGTCTGTCTGTTTGTGTGTCCGTGGTCAAAATGTGTTTCTACTCGCTCCAGACAAAACTACTGGGCCGATCTTTCTGAAAATGTGTGGGTATGTTCATTATGGGTCAAAGATGATGCCCGATATTTAATTTACCGTTAGAGCCGATACTAACGGCCTGTAACGGTTTTTTTCTTCTTTATGGAATACCTCAGAAAGTAGTACTTGGCCGACCTTCATGAAAATTAGCAGGTATGTTCATTATGGGTCACACATGATGCCCGATGTTTTAGGTTACCCCGTTATAGCCGTTACTAACGGCTGTAACGGTCTGTAGCGGTTTTTCTTTCTTTATGAATATCTCAGAAAGTACTTGGCCGATCTTTCTGTAAATTTGTATGTATGTTCATTAATGGCCACGGATGATGCCTGATGTTTCAATTTACCCCGTTATAGTCGTTACTAACGGCTGTAATGGCCTGTGACGGTTTTTCTTTCTTTATGGAAAATCTCCGAAAGTATGTGGCCGATCTTTCTGAAAATTTGTAGGTATGTTCATTATGGGTCACGAATAATGCTCGATGTTTTAGTTTACCGTTAGAGCCGTTACTTACGGCTGTAATGGCCTGTAACGGTTTTTCTTCTTTATGGCATATCTCAGAAGATACTTGGCCGATCTTTGTGAAAATCAGCAGGTATGTTCATTATGGGTCACGGATGATGCCTGATGTTTTAATTTGCCCCGTTATAGCCATTACTAACGGCTGTAACGGTCTGTAACGGTTTTTCTTTATGGAATATTTCAGAAAGTACTTGGCCGATCTTTCTGAAAATTAGCAGGTATCTTCATTATGGGTCACGAATAATGCACGTTTTAGTTTACCACTATAGCCGTTACTAACGGCTGTAACAGCCTGTAACGGCTTTTCGTCTTTATGGAATATCTCAGAAAATACTTGACCGATTTTTGTGAAAATTAGCAGATATGTTCATTATGCGTCACGGATGATGCCTGATGTTTTAGTTTACCCCATTATAGCCGTTACTAACGTCTGTAACGGCCTATAACGGGTTTTTCTTCTTTATGGAATATCTCAGAAAATACTCGGCCGATCTTTCTGAAAATTTGTAGGTATGTTCATTATGGGTCACGAATAATGAGCGATGTTTTAGTTTACCGTTAGAGCCGTTATTAACGGCTGTAACGGCCTGTAAATGTTTTTGTTCTTTATGGATATCTCAGAAAGTACTGGCCGATCTTTGTGAAAATTAGCAGGTATGTTCATTATGGGTCACGGATGATGCCCGATGTTTAGTTTACCCCGTTATAGTCGTTACTAACGGC
>JADBJO010003134.1:82500-85000 GCA_016801955.1 Conus betulinus | reverse complement strand
CCATTCAGTCTACAGACATGTTGTACACGAAAATTCCACTTTTTAAAGATGACAACCAGTCGATCCCGAGACACGTGGACAAGGCAATTCTGTTCATTTGACTAACGGGGCTGGAACAAAAATATTCGCTTCGCCAGCTCCTTGGTTTTCTTTAAACAAACCTACAGTCACACAGTCTCATTCTCAGACCGGGTGTCCCACTTCCTCTACCCAGTATTGTCTATCTTCAGTGACATTCTGTACGTTTGACATCAGAAACAAACACTGAAAAGAGAGGGGGCTAGTTACCGCTAAGGACACAGACAAACAGAGTACAGGACTAGACACACTAGTGTCTGCTCCTGTACTCTCTTTGTCTGTGTCCTTGGCGGTAACTAACCCCCTCTCTTTTCAAATTTTGCTTCATTTTCCTACCTCAGTCACTCCGGTTAGAAAGTACATCAGAAACAAGTTTTACACACCCTCTTGCGTGCCTGCTTGCCTGCGCCAACCACCCCTCCACACACATATATAATATAATAAAGAAACAAGAACAGAAAAAAGAAGAGAAAAACGTAGATTGCGCGGCAATGTGGCAAACACTGATGATGGGCAGCAGGCTGAATGTGAAGACCCGTTGTTTCCAGCCCAGCCGACCACACGGACAGCAACAGGACCAGCCTTACTTTCAGACTGACAAATGTGACATGAGCTTCAAATTATCCAATCCATTCCTGAACATTGTAATCTGCTCCAATCCAGTGCATTTCAGTTCAGTTCAGTTCAAGTCAGTACAACGCGGTCCGGTTCACTCTGGCTATTTGAACCACTCCACTTTAGTCCAGTCCCATATAATGCGGACCAGTCTATTCAAATCCGGACAGGTGGAATCCAGTTCTGCCTTTTCAAGCCCCATCCGTTCAAGTCTAATTTAATCTAATGCTATTCACTTCAGTCCATTCCTGTCAAACACGGTGAAATCCTCTTGAAGAAGAGAGGACTCTCTTTATATTTGCACTCATCTTTACAAAATATCCAAAGTCTGCATACGTAAATCAAGACCCAAATAAACCTTCAAACAGTTAACGCCAACAAACCAAAAAGAATGCCATCTGAAATGGTTTAATGTTCAGCCAATGGACAGTGCAATCTGAAACGGTTTAATGGTCAGCCAATGAGCAGTGCAATCTGAAACGGTTTAATGTTTAGCCAATGGACAGTGCAATCTGAAACGGTTTAATGGTCAGCCAATGGGCAGTGCAATCTGAAACGGTTTAATAATCAGCCAATGGGCAGTGCGATCTGAAACGGTTTAATGATCAGCCAATGGGCAGTGCAATCTGAAACGGTTTAATGATCAGCCAATGGGCAGCGCAATCTGAAACGGTTTAATGCTCAGCCAATAGGCTCAGAGCAGCTCAACAGACTTGTTCAGACTTGTCCAGACTTGTTCAGACTTGTCTTGTGGACCGACCCTTAAGTCCATCATCACACCCCTTCCTGGGCAATCTATGACGAATAAGATAACTTCAAAAGGATTTCGTCTCTAATCCTGCTATCTAGGCGTTATTCGCCCCCCCCCCCCCCCCCCACTCCACTCCCCACCCCCTCCCCCCCCCCATTGTAAGATCACGTTCCGATTCTGCTGCTGTTGGAGACCAGCTTACACCTCTCCCTGCAGGGCAGCATGTTCCTTCCTTGTTTCATGCACATCTGCTTCACGTCACCAGTGTCTGTGTCCATTCAGTGGAGCCTGTTTACCTTGTTGAACAGTTCAGGTTTCCTCGCTGGTTGATGCGAAACACCACCGTGAGCATCGCGCTTTCTCCTTCTCCAGCCCCGACACGCGCTGTTCCAGCACTAGCCAGTGGCTGAGTTCTACTTTGGAAGAGATGTCGCCCTGGTTTGCCGACGCTCTAACAGTTTTTTCATGTCTAATTTGGGATAGTGCTTTGCGAGGTGAAGAGGTGTGGCACCATCATTATTCACTGCGTTGACGTCTGCGCCATAACGTATAAGCACTTCAGCTGTGCGTACGCGACCATTCAGAAGAGCACATATAAGTGGTGTGGTACCCTCCTCGTTCTGTGAATTGACACAAGCACCTTGCCCTATTAGCATTTTGGCTGTACTGAAATAGCCCATCCTGGCGGCATGCATAAGTGGTGTGACACCCCCTTTATTCTCTTTGTTCACGTCAGTCCCCACAGCGTACCAGCAGCTCAACGTGCCTTTGTGACCATTCATGACAGCCCACAGAAGTGGTGTGTCACCCCTTTTATTCTGTAAGTTGACGTCAGCGCCACTACATACCAGCAGATCAACAGTGGTTGAGTCGCCCTTTTTGGCAGCGTAGAGAAGTGGCGTGTCACCCCGTTTGTTCCCTCTGTTGACGTCAGCATCACGGCGAACCAGCAGCTCCGCTGTGTCTGTCTGACCTGCTTTGATAGCCCACAGAAGTGGTGTGTCACCCCCTATATTCTGTACGTTGACTCTAGCGCCGTAACGCACCAGCAGCTCA
>JADBJO010003134.1:52500-62500 GCA_016801955.1 Conus betulinus | reverse complement strand
GCACCTGCAGTGTTGGTCAGGACATTTGAGCAACACTCTCAGAAACGCATCCATTAAGTGGATGAAACTCGACTGTGTGGTCCCAGTCTTCCCAACTGAGCCCGCGGCAAACTCAACTCTGGGTAGGAGCCAGTCGGGACAGAAGAACCTACATGACTCTGATGGGATTCGAACCCACGACCTCGCAGTCGGGAGTCCGCGACGCTAACCACTTCGCCACGGCGGCTGGTGCCAAAAGTAATCATAATAAATGAAAATAAAAAGACTGAGAACAAGTCGTCTATCACAGACAGTGCTGAATGGTACGAACTTTTCCCGTGTGTGTCATCAGGTGTTACACTCCTTTCCTTCCTCACCGACTCTGTGCTTACCGTCCTTCCTCTACATTTAGTCATAACATGTGAGTCAAAACAGGCAAACTGCCTCCCCGTGGTTTTGAACGAAGTTTTTACTCTCTATATGATGACAGCCCTCACATAATCATGCGTGGTCGACTTGACAAGAATGAAACCAGAAATGAAAGCTCAAAAACAAGCTGAGTGGATCACTATCAAATTCCACAGGCTTGTTAGTAGTTTCAATCAAGCATTCCACATTGAAAACGTTTTCCAGCGTAACTTTGACCAGAACCGGTGCCCTCTGAACAACAGCAAAGTGGCTGGGGGTCTGGGAAGTGTCTTCTGCGATGGACTGCCTGATGACCACGTGATGGTGACTGCTTGCTTCCTTTCAGGCTGCGAGTGCTTGGGCTGAGAGAGGTGAAACCCAGCTTTTGCCAGATGTACATGGTGGAGTCCGAATACACGACTGATCGGGATGCCATTGACTGGAAATGTAAATTAAGACGACAAATTGTCACTGAGATCGCTCGGGAGTAAAGTGACCAAACGCCCAGTAAAAACAAAAAAAAGACACAAACGCCCGTTCAGTGCTATGCCTTTTTGTTGTTTGTTTCGTTTTTTGTTTTAATAATAGTAATAATGAATACTTGTATAGCGCCTATTCTCGGCTAGAGACCAAGTCCTAAACGCTTTAGAATCAACAATCATTTACACAACAGGTATGACGCTAGAGGTGCGCAATTGGTGTTCTGCCGTGTTGTTTATTCTCTGTTGTTTGTTTGTTTGTCGGCTGGTTGAATTGTTGGTTGGTTAGTTGGTTGGTTGGTTGGTTGGTTGCTTGCTTGCTTGCTTGGTTGATGGGATGGTTGGTTGGTTGGCTAGCTGGTTGGTTGGTTGGTTGGGTGGGTGGGTGGGTGGTCGGTTAGTTGGTTGGTTGGCTGGCTGGCTGGTTGGATGGTTGGTTGGTTAGTAGTCGGCTGGTTGATTGGTTGGTTGGTTGAGTGGTTGATGTTGTCGATATTTTTCTAATCCTTTATTGCTGGTTTTTTTTTTTAATTTCTTTCTTCGTCTCCTCTTTGGGTGGAAACCACGCTCAATTCGACGACTGTGACGATGGTGGTGATGCCTGCTATGACAACATCAATGATGATGACGACAGCTATGAGGAAGGACGACGGAGATGACAACAATGACGACTATGGCGGCTAGGTAGATGACGACGACGACAATGATAATGCCAATACTGACGACAACAATGACATCAAGGACGAAGATCTGGGTAACCAAAAAAAATTATAAAGAAGGCGACGACGAGGACAATGACCGCTTGATGACAACGACAGAGATCACCACACTCACGACGACAATGATGACGACGGGGGTGATAACAAGAACTACTCCCTTGCGCAGGCACGGGGCACAGCGGATCATGTTTCTCCCACAGCTGCCCGACACACAGTAACTTTGCTGTCTGCGTGAACCACACTCTAAATTCCTGGCAGTGCCACCACCATGAAGTACGTGAAATAAACAGTAAACAGGCTTTTTATTCTGTTTGTTTATGTGTTTGTTTGTTCGTCCGTTTGTTTTTATGTTTTCACAATCTTGTTTGTTTGTTCGTCCGTTTTGTTTGTATGTTTTCACAATCTTGTTTGTTTGTTCGTCCGTTTGTTTGTATGTTTTCACAATCTCAGAATACCACAAAACCTGTGACAGTGCCGTCATTCTAGGTTCTCTCTCTCTCTCTCTCTCTCTCTCTCTCTCTCTCTCTCTCTCTCTCTCTCTCTCTCTCTCTCTCTCTCTCTCTCTCTCTCTCTCTCTCTCTCTCTCAAGGTGTATTAAAAGCATGTATAATGTTGTTAGGTCTAGAGTCCGTTGTGGAGTAACTGACAGATTTCTTTAACTGTACAGCTGGGGTCAGACAAGGAGATGCATGTAGTCCAGTTTTATTTTCTTTGTTTATAAATGAACTAGCTCTAGAAGTTATTAATAATGATAGACATGGCGCCTTGTTGTCTCTTGATACCTTAGAGTCGTTTATTCTCTTATTAGCTGATGATATTATTTTGATATCAGAAACGCCTTGGTCTGCGGACACAGTTGAATAATTTACGACGTGCAGCTGATACACTTCAATTAAAGTTAATATGTCAAAAAGTAATTTCGTTGTGTTTCGTAAAGGGGGGGGGGGGGGGGGGGGGGGGGGGGGGGGGGGGGAATATGCCAGTTGTTAATGCATATTTAGGTATAATGTTGTCTAACGGGTTGACTTTCACAGGTGCTTGTAAAGATCTGGCAAGTAGGGCAAAGAATGCTTTACCATCTATTATGAAGATGTCGTTTATTTTGAATGATGCATCCTTTAAGTTATTCATCAGGTTATTCGATACCCAAGTACAGCCCGTTGTACTTTACGGCTCTGAAGTATGGGGCTTAGACAAAGCTGCTACTTGTTGCAAATCTGTACATTTATTTGCTCTAAAAAAAGTTTCTTGGTGTAGACAGATGTACGCCAAATGATATGATATACGGAGAAAAAAATCGTTACTCAATATTTGTTTTATCTACTGTTAACTGCATTCGATTAAATTATTACAAACGTGTAATGATAGAATTCCTTAAAAAAAAAAAAGCCTGCAACATGCTTCTAAATGTGGACTCTAAAGGTAAAAATAACTGGCCCTCCAAAGTACGTATTTGTTTGACAGAATATGGGTTTGGATATGTATGGTTAAATCAGGGAGTGGGAAATATCAAAGTATTTATAAGTATTTTCAGGCAACGATTAACAGATTGTGCATGGCAAAAGTGGTCTGACCATATTCACAACAGTGATAGATTTAGATTCTATACCCATTTTTGCAGTGTGCATGATTTGAAACCATATTTTACCACTAATATTGATAGACATTTACAGTATGTTACAACACGATTTCGATTAGGAATATCAGAATTAAAGGTGCACCATTACAGATACAGAATGGCTAACAACGAGGATCTGATGTGTCCATTATGTAAAGTAGCACAAGAAAATGAAATACATTTTGTTCTTTGCTGTCCAGTTCTTAGTGGTATTCGTGAAAAGTTCATCAAAGCTAAGCATTATAGTCAAACGTGTTATTTAAAATTGTGTTTACTGATGTCTTCTCAATCAGTTGAAGTTGATAGAGGTCTTTCAATGTTTCTTTCAAAAGCATTTAAGTTCAGAGAAACATCACATTCCCCTCATAAGGGGCCCTGGCCTAAATGAAAATAAACAGGATTCTGAATTCCGAATCTCTCTCTCTCTCTCTCTCTCTCTCTCTCTCTCTCTCTCTCTCTCTCTCTCTCTCTCTCCTTGAATCTGGTCTAATATCATTATGCCACAAAACGTGGGGCATCATGATAAGGGTGAAACTGGCACTGTAGTGAGATGTATTTAAGAATTAATAAAGATTTTTTTTTTCTTCCCTGTTCAATCGATGGGCATTCAATTCCTCGTAACGAGGTCCGTAAATAGTAATGAGGTTTCGTCTGCAGGTATATAGTGTTCTGATAACAGCACCCCAGCCTACGGGAATTTTTCCTCTTTTGTCTCAAAAATAAGATTTTTAATAGTCTGGATCTATTCGTAATCACCAACGAAACCCTATGGTGACCATGGTGATGTCGTCAGTATGAAGTATGCCTGATCAATTTTTTTTTGTTGTTTATTGATTTTGTTTGTTTAATCGTTCGATCATTAGTTGTTTGTTTATTTGTTTGTTTTTTTAGTTTATTGATTTTGTTTCTTTAATCGTTCGATCATTTATTGTTTGTTTGTTTGTTTTTCATAGCTTTCTTGCTGACTTTCTGATTTCCAAAACCTGTACGTCACTTAAAAACACCCCAAAACCATAACAATGTTGCGATAGTGAAGTTTCTATCATAAACATGAGGCGTAGTCGTCACGTTGTCTTACTGGTCAAATGAAATTCAAAACTTTCGCTTTTAACCCTAATCTGCGTCCAAAAGTCATGACCTTTTTCATTATCTTTTTTCTTTTGTTGACCAGTGAAATCCAAAACCTTGGAATTTAAGGAAAAAGAAAAAAAACAGACGCTCTGCGAATTTGTCTTTATCTGAACTTGGTTTCTCTCTGCAGAGCTTTAATACTAGCATTATTGTTCAGTGTGTAACTAACAGATAGATAAGCTTAAAATTTACCGCTGCCTGCTGATACGATGACGCTTAGGCATCTAGCATTGCTGTGACGATGTGGCATGGAAGACAAATAATGAGGCTTTGTGTCTGTGTGTCCTTGTTTGCTGCATAATGACACCCCAAAACTGCCAGTGTTACGATAACGCAGTTGTAACTGATGGGGCAGTGTTATTGTTTTTGTCTTTCTCTGAGGGTTCATGATACCACTGATGTTTGCTGTTATCATCATAATGACGTACGTGAAAGCAATGGGGCTTTGTAGTTGATTTCTCCTGCTTTAGTCAATGCTATGATAATGGGGTATGTAAAAGCTAATGATTCCTTGTCTTGACTTTTTCTTGGCACCTTAAAAAAATTGAAAAAGCTATGAAAATGTAAAAAAAAAAAAAAAAAAAAAAAAAAAAAAAAAAAAAAAAAAAAAAAAAAACAAACCCTTCAGGTACGTAAAAAGAGTAATAGTGTTGCCTGTGCAGTTCTTAGCCACGTGATAACACCGAAAACGTCCGTAATTATAATCGTATTTATCACAAGAAGTCAAAAGCTTTTATTTATCTTTTATTGTAATTTTTCTTCAGTCGAAATGAAAATTTTGTTTGTTTTTTTCCTCAGTAGCACCAAAAGCTTTGAAAATGGCGTGACAAGTAAATATGTGAAAAACAATACGAGGTTTGCGTTTACGTTTCCTTGTGGTGTGCAAAAATGATCGTCTGTATTTCTTTATTTACGTTTAAACAGACAAGTGTTCCGTTGTTGTCTTCTTCATGGCTATTCTCGAAGCCCTAATATTCATGACAATGGAATATGTAAGCAAGGGATATTTTTTGATAGTCCTTCCTCAACTGATTACTCCAAAATGTTCTGATATATCAATTTAGAATGAAAGAATTATATGAACATTTGTCTGTATTTTCATTGCCTGTCTAACGACACCTCAAATTTCTTGTGTTGTTATAATAATGTGTTGGATACATCATGAGACTTTATTTTTGTTGTTGTTGTTGCTGTTGTTGCTGTTGTTGTTGTTGTGTAATTTATGACATGTCCAGTCTTTGGTGTCCTTATCTTAATGCGGTGTGTGAAAATAACCATTTCATCATCACAATCATATATCATTGTTGTTGTCATCAGTTTTGAAACGTTTTATTTTCTCTTTATTTTATATCATCATTGATATTATTCTTGTTATTAGTACAGAAAACTTAATTCACTTTTTTAAACGTTTTATTTTCTCTTCATTTTATATCATTATTGTTATTATTGTTGTTAATAGTACAGGAAACTGAATTCACTTTTTTATTTTTTAAAATCTTCTGCCTAGATGTGTGAAGTGAAACTGGACCCCACATGGTACGACCTTGCACTGCAAGGCAAAAGAGGTAAGTCAGTCGTCTCAGGTGCTGTCTGCCTGTCCGGCTGTCTGGCTGGCTGGCTGTTTGTCTGGCAAATGTCTGTGTTAAGTGAATGTATTGTGTCAATCAGTGCCGATGTCTGTCGTTACATTTCTGTCTGGATTGGTGGGAAGGGATGGGGTGGGATAAGATGGGAGAATGGTTGGTGGAGGTGGGGGGGGGGGGGGAGGTCTGTAGGGGATGGGGAATAGCGATGAGGGAAGTTGATAGGAAGGGGTGGGGGAGAGTGGGTGGCTGTCGGGGGAACAGGTTGTATTGGGGGAAGGGTTAAGGAAAAGGGTTTGGCGGGGTGCGGGAAGGATAGGTGAGGGGGAGGGTATGGAAAGGGTCAATGGGGATGAATTTGGGGAAGGGATGTGTGAAAAGGGTCAAAGGGGGTCAGATTGGGATGGACTCGGGTGAAAGAAGGGTCGGTGAATTATGAGATGAGGAAAAGTTTGGTGATGGTGGAAAATGGGAAGGCTGGTGGTTTGGGGGAAGGGGGGGGGGGGGGGGGCGGTAAACAGATGAGTTGGGTAGGCTTAGTGAAGGTCGGGGAGAAGTGGGGGTGTGGAAAAGGTAGAATCGTGGAAGGTTGGTGAGGGCCGGGGTCAGGGAAGGGTCGATGGGGTTGAGGGAAAGGTGGGTAGGGGACGGAATGGGAGGGAAGGATGAGAGGTGGAATGGCTAAAGGATGTATAGGACGGCATGGACGAAGGGTTGCTTTGCATGCAATGGAGGAAGAATTCCTGGTGGTGGGATGGCCTGAGGATTAGTGCGGGATTGGGCTGTGGGAATTTCAAGTCGGATGGGGGGGGGGGGGGGGGGGATAGGGGAACAGCTGATGGGGGTTGGGACGGGGGGAATGGTCGGCGGAGGAGGAGGAGGAGGAGGATGGGGTGCAAGAAGGCTTAGTAGGTAATTACATGTGAAAGGGTTTGCTGGGGTAGGAGGGTTTGATAAACGATCAGACACGGGGAAAGGTCGTTAAGGGTGGGAATGTGATATGAAAAGATTGGTGAAGATGGGATTGGAAAGGAGGGGACGGAGTTGGGGAGTGGTTGTGAGGCGTGGAATGAGGAGGGGTCGTTGGGGTGGGAAGGGGCGGGGGAGCAGGGGAGCGATGGTGGGGGGGGGGGAGGAGGGAGGGAAGGAAGGAAAGACTGGGAAGGGTTAAGTAGGTAAGAGGATGGAGGAGGGTTGGGGAATACTGGTATGGAGGTGAAAGAAGGGTCAGGCTAGGGGTGGAGGTGGGGGTGGTGGGGGGGAATTGCAAGAGGGATATAGGGAGTAGTAGGTTGTGGGGAAAGGTTGGTGGGAGGTGGGATTTGGGGGAAAGTTAGTGTGGAGGGTGAGTGGAGTTCAGAGATGGGGTTAGGATGGGGGAAGGAGATTGTGAGATGTGGGCTAGAGGAAGGGACAGTAGCGATGGGGGGGGACGCGGAACGACAGGAGGGAAGGAAGGGAACCACAATAGGATCTACTTTCATGTAGTAACCATCTCCCAACCACCTATCTCTCAGACCCCCCCCCCTCCCCCCGCTCCTGTTCGGTCCCCTCATTGTTTAATCGTCAATACATCTGCGGTGTCTGTGTGTGTATCTCTGTCTGACTGGCTGGCTGGCTGGCTGGCTGGCTGTCTCTCTCTGTCTCTCTGTCTCTGTCTCTGTCTCTGTCTGTCTCTCTCTCTCTCTCTCCTCTCTCTCTCTCTCTCTCTCTCTCTCTCTCTCTCCAAACAAGGTAGACGAGTTACGCCAACCAGCGTAATTGTCGAGATGCGGGAGATTTATGTCATGAGTAGGCGTTTGTTTGTGCCTGCCGGCTTCTTATCGGCACCGTTTCATGCTCTATCTGTTCTGTCCATTTTTTGACCCTTAGCTATCGTTATTCCTTACTTCCTAGAGGATCTCTCTCTCTAGCTCTCTCTCTCTCTCTCTCTCTCTCTCCTCCTCTCTCTCTCTCTCTCTCTCTCTCTCTCTCCGTGTTTCTCTCCTCTCTCTCTCTCTCCGTCTCCCTCTCTCTTCTCCTCTCTCTCTCGTCTCTCTCGCTTCTCGCTTTGTGTGTGTGTGTGTGTGTTGTGTGTGTGTGTGTGTGTGGTGTGTGTGTGTGTGTGTGTTATTCTACCCGTTTACATTCTTCCCACATAAAGTGATTTCAGACGTATTGTAGTGATAGAGTGTATGATGAAAGTCATATGAGTGCGTGCAATCATATGTGTGTGTGTGTGTGTGTGTGTGTGTGTGTTGTGTGTGTGTGTGTGTGTGTGTGTGTGTGTTTATGTTAATAGGTAAGTTTATGATATGATTTTTTAAAGTGCCACAGTTTTTTGCTAAAGAAATACAGTAATTTCACAATGTCCAATGCAACTAGTTTTCTGTTCTTGTTTCGTTGTATGTGTGTGTGTGTGTGTGGGGGGGGGGGGGGGGGGGGGGGGGGGGGGGGGGCGCGTACGAGCATGCTGTGTTTTGAGTTTCTGTTTGTTTTTTATGCTGAAATAAGGAAAGCGATGTTGATGTTGGTCATTCGACGTCTATGTTTTTTTTGTATGTCTGCTTGCCCGCCTGTCTTCCTCATAATCGATGGATCATCATCGTTATAGCTGTCTGTCTGTCTGTCTGCCTGCCTGCCTGCCTGTCTGTCTGTCTGTCTGTCTGTCTCTCTGTCTCTCTCTGTCTCTCTTTTCACTGTCTCTGTCTCTCTGTCTCTACTGTCTCACTCTCTCTCTCATCTCTCTCTCTCTCTCTCTCTCTCGTCTCTCTCTCTCTCTCTCTCTCTCTCTCTGTGTGTGTGTGCGTTTTTACTCTGAGTGTGTTTGTTTGAAAGTCGTTGTTTATGTGAATGTGTCCCCGTGTCTCTATTGATTCTGAGAAAGGCGGTGATGGTATTGGTTTTCACATCTTTTAATATTTGTTTGTCCGCCTGCCTGTCTGTCGTTAGAACAGCATTATCATGGTCATCATCATCATCATCATCATCATCATCATCATCATCATCATCATCCCATTATCATTATCATCATCATTATCAGCAGCAGCAGCAGCATCACCATCATCACTATCATCACCATCATCATCATCATCATCATTGACATCATCGTCACCAGTACCACTAGCTCCTTTCTTATCTTCAACAGTTTTTTTTGCCGCTCTTTTTTCATTCCCCACCTTCTTCATCCTTTCTTCCCCTCCTCCCTCCCTCCCTCCTCCTCCCTCCTCCCCTCCTCCTCCTTCCACTCCTTTTCCACCTCCTCTCCCTCTTTACCCACCCCTCCTCCCTCCTCCTCCTCCTTCCTCCTTTTCCTTTCCTACCTCCTTCTTCTTCTCCCTCCTCCTCTACCTCTTCTTCCTTTTCTTCTCCTCCATCCTCCCCTCCCCTTTGCTCCTCCTCCCCCCCTCCTTCTCCTACTCCTCCTCCTTTTCCCTTCTTCTCCTACTCCCTGCTCCATCTTCTCTTCCTTCTCGCCCTCCACCCCCCCCCTCCTCCTCCCCTCCTTTCCCCACCTCCTTCTCCACCCTCTTCCTCCTTCCCTTCTCCTCCCACCTCCCTCCTCCTCCTCCCTCCTCTTCCGCTCCCCCCCTCCCCCTCCATCTCTTCTCCATCCCTCCTCCTCCCTCCCTCACTTTTCCTCCGCCTCCTCTCCCTCCTCCTCCTTCTCCTCCATCTCTCTCCTCCTCCTCCTCCTCTTCCTCTTCCTTCTCCCCCCTCCTCCACTTCCTCCCTCCCCCCCTCCTCTTCCTCCTCCTCCTCCACCACCTCCTCGTCACCTCACCTAACCTCTACCTCCCCCCCCCTCCACCCTCCTTCGCACAGGCCTGCCTGAGGGAGCACACGGGCAGGGCCGCCTTGTATGTCACCACGTCCATGACCCTCACGGGGGCACGAGCTGCACGGGCTGCTGTGCCGACAGGCATTGCATCCTGACCCTGGCCGCCCTCCACCCCGTCACCAACCTCCACACCCAGCCGGGATCCTGCTACACCTCCGCCTGTCACCATGGCAACACCCTCCGCACGTGCTCGGCCGGCACGTTCGCCTGTGGGGAGGAAGAGGTGAGGTCAGGCGTGTGGCGATGGTGATGGTAGTGGGTTT
>JADBJO010003134.1:42500-47500 GCA_016801955.1 Conus betulinus | reverse complement strand
TTCGTTGTCCTGAGTGTTTTGTATCTTGCCTAAAGAAGACCTAAGTGGTCAAAACGCGTCGAGTTTTAGTCTTGTGATTCCTTTTTTTTACACTTTTTTTTTCTTTTTTTTTTTCTCCTTTTTCTTTTTTTTTTTTTTTTTTTTTTCGTTCGCTAACATTTATTTCAGATTTGTTTCTAATCCCGCCTGCAATCGTCTCAATTTGCAACTAGATCAAACTTCTATGTAGTTGTTTTTTTTTTCTAAGACAGAGGGGCACGACTAAACATTATCCTGTTCGTGAAAACTGCTTGGCTATATCTGAGTTTCCAATTGTGTCTATGTGGTCTGAAAGTGCAAAACTAATGACGATGCCAGAAAACTTGTGTTGTACGTATCATCTATGTAAAATACATCAGGGCTTCCTGCACCCAGCAGACTATTATTTTCACCAAGCCCGTTCGGGTGCTTGGTGTATCTATCTGTCTGTTGACAAGATGACGCCTCAAACTCCCAACCAGCTGAAACAAAAACCGGAGGACAAAAAAAATTAAAGTGTATGTGGTGTAAGGACGCGCTGGGATTTTTGTTACCTTAATACATATGTTAATATATTTTCAATAAAAACACACACACAATTACATACATTCATCGTTTTGGGGCAATTAAAGGATAAAGAATTCTGAAATAGTCAAGCAGCTGGAATGCACATATGGCCATGAAAACTACACATTAAAAGACACGAGTGGTACTGCAGGCTTTTTTTTTTTTTTTTTTTTATGAAGTCCAACAGGCGTTACAACACACTGATTTGTAGTAATTCCATTCTTTGCTGAGTTATACTGTACACAAAAAGAAACGCATGTTTTATTTCAGTCATTTCATGCGTCATTTAGCATTCAAAATATTACTACCACAGAAGAAATGAGTCATCAATATACTGTTATGTCTATTCATTATGTCTGACTATTCGCACTAGACAGAGTTCCCTGCTATACGGGGCATGTTTCTGTCAAAATTTTCTTTAATATTTTCAGGAAAAAAAAAGTATGCGTTTGTTTTTTTGCACAGTATATCTTGAATTATCGATAAAATCTGCATTGCATTGTTCACGTGTATATCTTTCCTTCAGTAGCATCTGAAAAACAAGCAAATTTGGTAAACTTTTTTGTTTCTATTTTACATCACATATTATATACAGCTTGGCAAACTTTCCAATGAAATCGAAAACGAAATCAGCATTAAAATCTTTATCTACACTAAACAGGGCAAAATCAGCTTTGGACAGTCCTATTCACAGATCCAAAAACAGTGTTGATGAAATCTCTCTCAACATTACACAGCAAACATATTGATGTAGGACAAACTCGCACACCATCTAAGATATCATTTGTAGCAAGAATCCTGTGAACACTTCTAGCCTGCAGCCATCTTCATCGCACATCATTCATTGTATGAATATTTGAAAATACATCTGTCCACGGATGATATCTTTAATCAATTTTCAGTTGGCCAGCTAGCCAGCTAACTAGCTAGATAGATAGATAGACAAATGGCTAGAGAGAGAGAGAGAGAGAGAGAGAGAGAGAGAGAGAGAGACAGACAGACAGACAGACAGACAGACAGACAGACAGAGAGAGAGAGAGAGAGAGAGTTAGATAGATAGACGTGTGTGAGTGTGAGTGTCTGTGTGTACGTGCGCGCGCGCTCGCGCGTGTGTGTGTATGTGTGTGTGTGTGTGTGTGTGTGTGTGTGTGTGTGTGTGTGTGTGTGTGTGTGTGTGTGTCCTGTTTCGGCAGAAATGTCGGGATGACGAAGTGCACCACAACTCCCTCTTCTGCTACATCAACTCCGTGTTGTCTGGAGCAGTGGACTGCCATTTCTGCTGCAACGATGCTGCCTGTGTGCACAACACTTTAAGACCTAATCGGACCTCTTCCACCACCACCTCCACCACCACACCACCACCTCTACCGCCACCACCACCTCCACCACCTCTACCACCACCACCACCACAACTACTGCTGTTCCCTCAACACCCAAGCCCTCAATAGCGGCCACAACAGCACCGGCTACTACAGCTGCAGTAGCAACAACTACTACAACAACAGCAGCAGCGACAACAACAGACCCGCCCACGACGAGCAAGTCCACAACGCATGTGATGACGTCTTCGACGGTACCGCTGACCAGCGTGAGGACGTCTGTTGTGCCGTCAACGACTGGGATGGGTAAGGGAAAAGAGGGGAGGGGGAGAAATAGAGATATGGAGAGAAAGAGGAGAGGGTGTATAGTTTATTCATTTCATTCCTAGGCGAATATCATGTTACATACATCATTTATCAACACAAGATATACAATATTAATGAACAAATAAAAGGTACACAACTAATTACTAAACATGATTGCTATTTTCCGCCAGCCACCACCACGGCACAGTGTTTGGCATCACCGATTCCCGGCTGGAATGCCGTGGTTTCGATTCCCATCAGAGCTATATCTGTGTGATCTTCCGACTCCTACGCAAGAGTTGAGTATGCCGTTGACTGTACTGGGAAGACTAGAAGCCCTGCATCGAATTTCATCAACTCCATGGATTCGTCTCTGAGGGTGTGTCGCTCAAATTTCACGACCACACACTGCAGGTGTGTGTATCTCTCGGGTCTGGCTGACATCAGGATGAAAGTAAACGTACAGTGCAGCCCTGTCGTGCAGTCTCAGACCAGAATGGAATTGCATTATATCATCTCCATCGCCCTCATCCTTACTGATTAGCATTGGGGAAAAAAAAAATTCTCAAAGTCTGTGACCCTCCATGCCCTGCTCTCATGGTGACCTCACTGTGATTTCTCTCCGCGTCTGTGCCCTCGGTGAGTTCAAGTCGAGGTCGAGTGACAGTCGGCGGACGGCGTATGTGTGCTGGATTAGACTAAGCACGGCTTGCACAAAACACCACCCCAAGAGACCTGACATCGGTGCAGTGTCCCCTCTGGTGGCTGGGCCGGGAAAAACCCGTGGGTGGCTATGGGCAGGGGGAGGGGGTGTGTGTGTGTGCTGAGTAAGCCATGACGTCAGGGCAATACAACTGAGGCGGCACGGAAGAAAAGACAGGAACAAACAAGCAACAAACAAAAGCAAGAAACGAATAAAGAGAGATTAAAAAAAAATAATAATAATGAATAGAGGAATAAACTGTCACTCCCCTAAACTTGAAAGGTTCAGAGCAGTGCACCCACGCCGCTCATTCCGACACCCTGTCCACAGCCACGGCCCGATCGGCCCCGCCGCAGCCCCGGCACCGGCAATCCACAGGCAGCAGTCAATGTCAAGTCGTCAAGAGGCAACCCACCGGAGGAGACACTGCACTGCTGCCGAGTCACTTCAGTGGTGTTCAGTGGCGCCTGTTCTGATCTAACATACGCAGGACACCACCTACTAAGCCCCTACTGACGACAATAATTGCTTAGTCGCGGAGCCCGGCGTGAGTGAGCTCTCCCTCCGGAGGGCGCCACCACGTCCGTCCAACGACAGCCCCCATGGACTCGCCGATATACGGTGACCCCGACGGAACCAAACCAAGGCCACAGACGTGGAGAGAGGACATCGAAACTGAGGTCACCATGAGAGCAGGGCATGAAGGGCCACAGAATTGAGAGACTTTTTTTTTTTGCTGATCGATGAGAATGAGGATGATTATGATGATGCTACGGGATTTCCATTTCGGTCTGAGACTACATGACAGGGCTGTACTCTACGCTCCTCTCATAATATATATCCCGGCGTCAACCAGGCCCGAGAGATACAGACACCTGCAGTGTTGGTCAGGACATTTGAGCAACACTCTCAGAAACGCATCCATTAAGTGGATGAAACTCGACTGTGTGGTCCCAGTCTTCCCAACTGAGTCCGCCTTCTGATGGGATTCGAACCCACGACCTCCCAGCCGGGAGTCCGCGACGCTAACCACTTCGCCACGGCGGCTGGTAAATTATCATTATTATTATTATTATGACTATTTTTATCATTATCATCATTCTCAGTATTATTATTATTATCTATATTTTTATTATTATTATTATTATTGTTTGTTGTTGTTGTTGTTGTTGTACATAAGCGACAATCTAATATGAAATTCATAATTTGTGTTTGGGTTGTAACACATACGTATATTTCTAATTCCGGTCCGCACTGAAAACCAGATAAGATGGTGAACAAGCCCAATTGTTAAAAAGTTCCGGTCTTTTTAGATCCCCCACTGGTCTGAATGTCATCGTTTCATTTGTCTTATAAAGAGAGAAATGCGTCTTTCATATCCCTGTTATGTCATCGCTCTTCGTGAGGGGATGAAGGACAGCAATTATTCTACAAGACAAACGCCAGTCCTAGCAAGTACACTAACTTAATATTGTAAGAAGCAACAACCTGTTTTTCCCATATAAAATCAACAGATTTTAGATCGTCCCTCACTAGATGCTAGATTTAGACTCAATTACCTCCCCCCCCCCCCTTCTGTGTGTGTGTGTGTGTGTGTGTGTGTGTGTGTGTGTGTGTGTGTGTGTGTGTGTGTGTGTGTGTTAGCAGTCTGTATTGACCGTTATAAAGGGGGCTGAAAAAGCCGATTTTAGACACACGTGCTCTTTTACCCAATGTCCAGACTATGTGTCCCAAGACATGTGGCCAATGCACACGTGAGCGTTTCTGTGTGTATGTTTGTGCGATCGTTCTGTGTGTTCCTGTGTATGTCTCTTTTGCTCATGACTTCCCTGCTGCCCCCCTCCCATCTCCTCCAGCCCATGCCTGTGCGTCTTGGTGCCGTGGTGCCTGTCTCTGTCTCTGTCTGTCTGTCATCTCTCTCTCTCTCTCTCTCTCTCTCTCTCCTCTCTCTCTCTCTCTCTCTCTCTCTCTCTCTCTCTCTCTCTCTCTCTCTCCATTTGCAATATTGGTCACATCAAGACTTTTTTAAATGCGTGTGTTAGGAACCAACTCACACCCAAAGGAATGAAGGTTCCCTTTGGATTCAC
>JADBJO010003134.1:32500-37500 GCA_016801955.1 Conus betulinus | reverse complement strand
TCATCATCATCTTCTTCTTCTTCTTCTTCTTCTTCTTCTTCTTCTCCTCCTCCTCCTCCTCTTCTTTTTCCTCCTCCTCCTCCTCCTCCTCCTCCTCCTCCTCCTCCTCCTCCTTTTTCTTCTTCTCACATTGAAGTAGTAGCTACGGTAATTTTAGTAGGTATGTGAGGTAGTGGTGGTGGCGGAGGTTGAAACGATGTGTTTCTTCTTTCTTCGATCTTCTTCTTCTTCTTCTCTTCTTCTTCTTCTTCTTCTTCTTCTTCTTCTTCTCTTCTCCTCCTCCTCCTCCTCCTCCTCCTTCTCCTCCTCTTCTTATTTTTCTTCTCTCTCACATTGAAGTAGTAGCTAAGGTAATTTCAATAGGTATGTGAGTTAGTCGTGGTGGCAGAGGTTGAAACGATGTGTTTCTCTTCTTCTTCTTCTTCTTCTTCTTCTTCTCTTCTCCTCTTCTCCTTCTCCTCCTCCTCCTCCTCCTCCTCCTCCTCCTCCTCCTTTTTCTTCTTCTCACATTGAAGTAGTAGCTACGGTAATTTTAGTAGGTATGTGTGGTGGGGTGGTGGTGGCGGAGGTTGAAATGATGTAGTTATAGGTATGGTACTAATGGTTGGAATGACAAACAGACCCCTAGTAATAGTAGCCGCAGCAGAAACAGCAACGTATTAACGGCAGTGCTATCTGTGATTCTGGCAACAGACACAGGATCTTCGCTTGTCGTGAATTCTTTTGATCATCAATATTATTTGTGTGTGTGTGTGTGTGTGTGTGTGTGTGTGTGTGTGTGTGTGTGTGTGTGTGTGTGCTATGATCGTATTGTTGTCTCCTACCTTTCACCTTTGTCTTTCTTCACAGGACCATTGGGTTCAACTCCATTGACCTCTACAGCAAAAGCCGGGGCTCCTGGTAAGATTAGAACATTTTAAGTAATGTGTGGAGTCGTAGATGGTATACATCTACAAAGGGAGGTAAGTTTTTCTCCACAATGGAACAACTTTATGCTCCTCACGCCGAAGTAATGCTGCTTTCGCCACCAGTTCCCGTAGGACAGATGCAGAGGACAGGAAAGGGGACCGGAATAGCTCAGTTGGTAGAGCGCCGGACTCTTAATCCAAGGGTTGCGGGTTCGAATCTCCGCCGGGCCGTTTCGATACAGGGGGATTTTTCCCTCGGAGTTAATATTAGTTCTGACTCCATTTCCCATACAGTCCTTCGAATGAGACTATAAATCGAGGTTCCGTGTGTGGAACGCACGCATAACATCTTACACACACGTAAAATCCCATTACCAACTTTCGGAAGAGAGGCCAGTTTCGCCGTTGGTATGGATGACACGTTACACATAGCATGCACCTTCCCCGAAGCTGGAGTATGGCTGCCTTAATGGCGGGATAAGAAACGGTCGTGCACACACACCTCCGCTACCTTTGTAGGCTGATGGGATAAATACTTGCACACACGCGCGCGCGCGCGCGGGAGGGGGGGCGTGCGTGTGCGTGTGTGTGTGTGTGTGTGTGTGTGTGTGTGTGTGTGTGTGTGTGTGGCGCGCGCGCGCGCGCGTGTGTGTGTGTGTGTGTGTGTCTGTCTGTCTGTCTGTCTGTCTGTCTGTCTGTGCGTATTCTGCTAGTGCCTTCGTGTTTCTCTGTGTCTGTTTTTGTTTCAAAATATCTGTCTGTGTTCGTGTGTGTCTCTGTATGTGAGTGTGTGTGTGTATGTGTGCGTGCGTGCGTGCGCGTGCGCGCGTTCGTGCGTGCATGCGTGTGTGTGTGTGTGTGTGTGTGTGTGTGTGTGTGTGTGTGTGTGTGTGCATGCGGGCGGGCGTACGTGCGTGCGGGCGTGGGTGTTTGCATTGGAGTGTGGGACACTGTGCAACTCTTCTCTTCGGTTCCACCCCCCACCGTATCACCTTCCATTCTGCAGCTCGATGCGTCCAGTGCGGAGACTACTACAGTGGGGTGCCTTGCAGCAGCCAGGAGTTGACCCAAGAGCACCCCCTCCCCTGTGCTGACTCTACGGCCACTCTGTGTATGACTGACGTCATGGTGAACAGCGCTGGTGTCGCGTCCATCTATAAAAGGTGAGAAGAAGGCATGATGAGAAGATTTCAAACTAGCACCTCCTGTTTTCTTCTCTCTCTTTTTTTTTTTTTTTTTTTTACTTCACTTTGTATTCGCTCAATGTGTAAGGCGCGTTCAGGTATCATCATGTCCTTCTTCCTACATATCTGTGATTTATTCCGACATCATTGCACGCGCACACACACACACACACACACACACACACACACACACACACACACACACACACACACACACACGCGCGCGCACACACACACACACACACACACACACACACACACACACACACACACACACACACACACACACACACACACACACACAACACACACACACACACACACACACACACACACACACACACACACAACACACACACACACACACACTTACACATACACACACACACACACACACACACACACACACATACACACACACACACACACACACACACACACACACACACACGCACGCACGCACGCACACGCACACACACACACACACACACACACACACACACACACACACACACACAACACACCTCTGCCCCTTCCTGCTTTCTTAGATGCGTAATTGTTGAATGCAGCCCGCCCTTACCTGAGTGAAGCCGGTTAGATACTATCACTATTTAATGAAAGCTATGTTCAGGAACATATGTGCGAGCTGCGTTCAGAAGGTACTGCGTGTATTTCATACAACATGTTCATGTGCGTTCAGACACTACATTTTTTTTGGTTTTTCTTTGTCTGTGGGACGTGTTCAGATACCACATGGTTTCTCTGCATGATTTCTCTACAGGAGTTCAAAGACGTGAGTCAGGCGCGTTCGGATATCACTCCTTTCCTGAGGGGTACATTCAGGAACCCGCTATGTTCATTTCTACGAGGTTTTTTCAGATGCCATTCTTTTTCCCTACAGTGAAGGAAGTTTGTTTGAGCATTAGTATTTGCCCCATATATGTGTGTGTTTGTTTGTTCCGATGTCGTAACGAGTTCCCTGCGTAGGTTATGTGGATACAGTTGCCACTACTTTTTAGCTACATGTGTAAACGCGTGGTCACATACTTGCACTCCTTTTTTTGTAGCTTTGTGTGCAGTCAGACATGCGTAACTCATACTGTTCACGTTCAGCCACTCTAATTATCATGAAGGTACGGGATTCGTTCAAATGTCATTAAGTTTCCTTCCCTTTTTTTTCGTTCAAATACTGCGTTTCTTTATAGTTTTTTTTTAATATGTATTCGGATTTTTTTCTTTACTTTTTCTGCATACCACACTTGCTCTTTCCTCATTGTGTCAAGTGTGTTCACACACGTCCAGCTTTTTTTCCCCCTACGCGTTTTAGACTCCACTACAATTTCTGTACGTGTTAAGCGCTTTCAAACACCACTTCTCTTTTTTCTACAAATAGTAGGTGTGTTTAGACACTACTTTTATTTCCTGTATATTTTAAGCCTGTTCACATATCATTTTTTTTTCACGTGTGATGTTTGTTTCGAAGTCACTACTTGTTCCTACCTGTGTGAGGTACGCTGAGCTCCATGTTTATTATTTGCATAACGTGCTTTCAGACACCACTACTTTCCCCTATAGTGTCTTCAGACACTGACAGTATTTCCTCTCCATTTGTTAAGGACAATCCGACACAACTGCTTTTTTCCAGACACGTGATAAGCGCGTTTGCACACAAGTGCTTTTCCCTATGTATGTTACGTTATGATGCGTTCTGTCAACAAAGCCTTTCCGTACCGGTGTAAACTGCCCTCAGAGAACACTAGTTCTTCACAAAACAGTAAATGGCTCCGTGGTCGTAAGCTCAAACCACTCGTGGACTCGTTTTTTTTTTTCGGTTTGAAAGTCTTCCCTGTCCACTTAGCAATGAATGGGAACCAGATTCAGTTCAGGGAAGGTTAAATGGGTTGGAAGGAGAAGGATAGGCTCCGCATTCCGTCATGTCATGCCCCGGACACGGAAGCACCTCTGACAGCTCACAACTCATGAGACAAAGGGGACTTCGACGTTTGAACTTGCTCTGTGGCATTTTAACCTTTAAACTTGCTCTCCCCCCACCCCGCACCCCCACCCCCCCCCCGATTTGCGTGCCATGAGAACATGTAGCCCGAAATTACACTGGTGCTAAAACACGGGCAACATCAGAAGCGGTGGAATGGTGCATGCTAAACGCAGCAAAATAGGAAAATGTAAAGTTAAAAAAAAAATCAGCCAGTGTTTTACTGAAGCCCAATCAGGACACGTGTTGAAAATGATGGTTAGGGCTCAGCTGTATTTCAGAACCAATGGTAGTGCAATGCAGTTGTTGTTGTTGTTGATCACAGCCAAGTTGGACAAGGGGAGGGAAGTCATGTTAGCAGAACGCAGCCACTTACGGAAAAGGTGGAAAATGTGATGTTCACGTGATGAGCCTTTCCTGTGGCGAAACATTTACTGCCTGCCTGGTATCAAAGAGGATCGGTCCCACAGTTGGACGGTCAGAGCTTTTTGGCAGCAGAACTGACGGTCCGCCAAGAGTTCGAACCCTTCATGGGTCCGGGTCGGAATTTTGCGACTTGAAAACCCTCTCTGTGCGCCCAACAGTAATTAATGGGCGACCTGATTCGGTTCAAGGAAGCTTAAAGGCAGCGGCAAGAGAGAGCCATCCATCTCATTGTGCCGCGGACACAGTGGTATACCTCTAACAGGGTACTGCCTCTTCGGCCACTAGGCTTTGGCATTTTTTTTTTTCAAACCTTTTTAAATCTCAATCACATGTACCCACTGGGCTTAGACTTCTATTTTTGATTATGAGGCTGTGGGTTGGTGGTGGTGATGGAGAGACTGGTGGTAAGGGGACTATGGGGGAGTGAGAAAAGTGTGTGTGTGTGTGTGTGTGTGTGTGTGTGTGTGTGTGTGTGTGTGTGTGTGTGTG
>JADBJO010003134.1:20000-27500 GCA_016801955.1 Conus betulinus | reverse complement strand
TTTTCACCCCGCTGTAAGAGTTTTAAAGGCGGTATTATCCGTTGTGTGGACAAACAAATTGGTTTTGGTAGTAAACGTTTACTTTAAACAGGTCGAAGACAAAATCTTTCTGAAATATGAACCCATATTCAACTGTTCCTAGGACTTTATTGTAGGTTTCGTGTACATTGAGCCGGAATATCCTGTGATGTAATTGCGAAGATAACATAAAGGGGATTGAATTGTTAGAAAACAACTTAGCTGATATTGAATGTATATTTCTTAACTTAACCTTTGATCATATATGGAGATTGCAATGCTCGCACTGGTGGTCTATATGACATTGAGGTTTCTAATAATAGACATGTACCTCAACTACAAGAAGTTAATGAATTTTTTAATGAAGTAGCAATACGGGAAGAAAGGAGATCCAAAGACCCTGATTCGAATACATTTGGACACAAACTTATAGAAATGTTAAAAGAACATGGCCTCTATATTGTAAATGGACGGACAGAAGGCGACAAGGGAGAGGAAATAACCTGTGTGGCAAACAGGGGCATAAGCACTGTAGACTATTAACTTTGATTTGTTTAGGGGTTCTTTATTTCATCACACTAATGATATGTTTGTCGTAAATAGAAGTGAGTCAGATCATTTTCCTTTGGTTTCCGTATTTGACTTTTTTTTTTTAAATAACAATGTGATCGAGGAAGAGGATTTTTTACTTGGAGACAGGGTACGGTTTATTTGTAATGAACAATTCCAGTCAGTATATTCAAACTGTCACGGACAAGGAATCAGAATGGATAAATTTCATGTCTGCGTTAGACACAGAGGTGAAGGCGGGATCAGACTGGGTTGTTTCGTATATACAAAAAAAAAAGGCTGCAGAACCAGTGGGATCAAAATTCAGAGGAAAGGAACCAAGCATGCAACCTACAGTGGGATGAAGACTGTGAACAGTCAAATCAGGATAAATACACGACTTTGAACCAGTTCCGAAGGACAGATGGACATTCCAAACATGATGAATATTTCAATTTATAAAAAAAAAGACTTTAAGGCCATGTGTAAACGCAAACAAGAAGAAGAGAACAACAAAGTTGTTAATGAACTGAATACAGCTTGTAAGGAGATATATTCTAACTGTTTCGGGAAGACAATTAAATCGTTTACCAAATAAACAAATCATGCAATTAGCTCTATTTCTCCACGATCATGCTTTCAGCATTTTAGAGATTTGCTTAATACAGAAACAACCGAACACACTGAATTTTTAAACGAAGTGAACAGCACCCTTATTGAACATAACCCGAAACCTGTCACGAATGTTTAAAACTTTAGCATCGATGTTGACATTTCTGAAACTGAAATTTATGATGCCATCAATAGAATGAAACGAGGAACAGCTCCAGGATCTGATGGCTTACCTACTGACTTCTGTTTCCATGCAAAAGATGCGTTGGTAAAGTTTCTGCACCCGCTCTTTGACAAAGTGTTCAAAACTGGGGAATATCCGAAAAGATGGACAGTGGTGATAATCTTTCCATTACACAAAAAAGAAACTGAAATAAAGTCGATAATTACAGGGGTATTTCACTAATAAACGTAATCAGCAAAACTATACAGGTCTGTCATAAACAGAAGACTCGAACAGTTCTGTAAGTAAAGTAATTTAATCCCTGACGCACAAGCTGGTTTTCGTATAGAATATTCCACAACAGACAATATAAACTTTACACTTCAATCAATGATACAAAAGTACTTGACAAAATAAGGAGGCCGTTTTTATGCACTATATGTAGACTTTTCAAAGGCATTTGATTGGATTCACAGTGGAAAATTACGTTATTTATTGTATCAAAAGGTGTGCATAGAGCCATGATCCATACCTACAAGGAGTGTACACAAGAAAGTTAGGCAACAGTGTGTGTAGGAAATAAGAGAACAGAATGTTTCGAATATGTGACTGGTGTCAAACAAGTTTGTATTGCAAGTCCCCTTCTGTTTTCTATGTTTCTGTCCGAGCTTCATCAAGATATGATACACTGCGGTGCATATGGGGTAAATGTTTTAATGTATGCCGATGGTATTGTTTTAGTATCAGATTCTGTTATTGACCTTCAAAACAAAATAGACTGTTTAGAAAAACTATTGCAAAAAATGTGGTCTCTCAGGACATATGGATATAAAACGAAGACGATCGTCTTCAAAAACGGTGGCTTTATTAAAAAGTCTGAAAGATGGTATTTTAACAGTCAGAAAATAGAGACCGTGTCTTCATATAATTATCTTGGTGTAATATTCTCTTCAACCTTAACTCTTCAACCTTAAATTGGACAAGGTGTGCTGAGCATTTAAGTGGTAAAGCCCGTCGAGCACTTATAGGGGTTAAAAGATTACAGTCATCTGAAATTGAAAACTCTTCTTCCCACCAGTACTATCCTTCGTATCTTTGATACGAAAATCAAGCCTATTTTGTTATATGGATCGGAAACCTGGGACGTTAAACAATATGAAACTATTAAGCAAGTACATATTTAGGTTTGTAAAATGATATTAAGGGTTAAGAGGACCGTCAGAAATAAGATAGCGCTTGCAAAACGTGGCAGATTTCCTATGTTTATAGATACAAACATTAATCTTGTGAAATACTGGTGCAGAGTTATACGTTTAACAAGTGACAGATATCCAAAACAGTGTTATAGCATGTTGTTTATCCACGATAGGCCTGGAAGAAAAAAAAAAACTGGGTTACAAATGTCAGAACTATTTTATATACTTATGGTTTTTGGGGCATGTTTGAAAGATGCAGGATCCTGGCCATGTACAAACACTTCTGTCATTACTTAAAACTAGACTCCGAGGTGTTTCTCGTCAAATGTGGCATGACTCTTTGTCAGGAGAGCAACAGCACCTCGTGTACCATCCAGAATGATAAAAGCGTCATACATTACGGGTTTGATGACGTAAAACTTCGAAGGGCATTGTGTCTACTGAAATGCTACCGACTTCCTCTCAATGGTATCCCTCATTTTGGCAAACTACCAAATGATTGTACATGTAAACAATGTAATGAGAACTGCATGGAAGACGTGACACATTTCATGCTCATATGCCCAAGATATCTTTCTTTAAGAACTAAATACATTCCTCACTATTGTTGTTGTTTTCCTTTCTCACAAGAAAAATACAATTTTTGATATTAAGACTTAAAGGAAAGTTTGTGTACAGAGTAGCTCTCTATATAACAGATGTTTACAATTAAGAGAATAACTATGATATCATGAATGAAAAAGATCTTTTCACGTTACTTCATATCACGAATTGCCTCTCCTGTTCATATGGGTCAGATAGACTTGAAAAGACTTAATAAAACTTATTGTTATTGTATTGTTGTCATTGTATTGTTACACACACACACACACACACACACACACACACACGCGCGCGCGCGCGCGCACACACACACACACACACACACATATGATTGGGTCATATCTTATCACGAAACACACACGACTTGGTCGTATCTTAATACGAAAACACATGACTGGGTCATATCTTAACACGAACACACATGACTGCGTCATATCTTCACACGAACACACATGACTGGGTCATATCTTAACACGAACACACATGACTGCGTCATATCTTCACACGAACACACATGACTGGGTCATATATTCACACGAACACACATGATCGGGTCATATCTTCACACGAAAAAAAACAAAAGTACACACGACTGGGTCATATCTTCACACGAACACACATGACTGGGTCATATCTTCACACGAACACACATGACTGCGTCATATCTTCACACGAACACACATGACTGGGTCATATCTTCACACGAACACACGAACACACATGATCGGGTCATATCTTCACACGAACACACACGACTGGGTCATATCTTCACACGAACAGACATGACTGGGTCATATCTCACACGAACACACACACACGACTGGGTCATATCTTCACGCGAACACACACGATTGGGTCATATCTTCACGCGAACACACACGACTGGGTCATATCTTCACGCGAACACACACGACTGGGTTATATCTTCACGCGAACACACAGGACTGGGACACGTCTTCACACGAACACACGTGACGGGGTCATACATTACATCCTGCAAGATCTCGTCACTTGTTCCAAATGTGCTGACAGAGTACAGTTTGTCCTAGCTGGTGTTGCATGATAAAGCATGGAAGAGTTCTAGTTAATAGTACATGGCATGATAAAGCATGGAAGAGTTCTAGTCAATAGTACATGGCATGATAAAAAGCATGGAAGAATTCTAGTCAATGGTACAATTTGCCCTTACTGGTGTTGTCTTGGCAAAGCATGGAAGGATTCCTGTCAATAGCTCAGTTTGTCCTTACTGGTGTTGGCATGACAAAGCATGGTAGAATTCCAGAATTCCAGTCAGTAGCACAGTTTGTCCTTACTGGTGTTACCATGACAAAGCATGGGAGAATTCCAGTCAATAGCTCAGTTTGTCCTTTCTGGTGTTTACCATGACAAAGCATGGGAGAATTCCAGTCAATAGCTCAGTTTGTCCTTACTGGTGTTGGCATGACAAAGCATGGGAGAATTCCAGTCAATAGCTCAGTTTGTCCTTACTGGTGTTACCATGACAAAGCATGGGGGAATTCCAGTCAATAGCTCAGTTTGTCCTTTCAGTTTGGTGTTACCATGACAAAGCATGGGGGAATTCCAAGCAATAGCACAGTTTGTCCTTACTGGTGATGGCATGACTGAGCATGGAAGAAGTCTAGTCAATAGTTTGTCCTTGCTGGTATTGTCATGACAAAGCACGGAAGATTTCCAGTCAATGGCACATTTTGTCCTTACTGGCGTTGTCATGACAAAGCGTGGAGGAATTCCAGTCAATGTACACTTTGTCCTTCCTGGCGTTGTTTTGACACAGCATGGAGCATTCCAGTCCGTTGTACAGTTTCTCCTCACTGGTGCTGTCTTGACAAAGCATGGAATGGTTCCAGTCAATGGTGCTTGCCGCGAGATCCTGAAGGTTGTAGTGGCACATGTACTAGAGACCTGCATGCAGCAGCACTTTTTCTCCTGTAGTGAAGCTTCACGTTTTCTTTTTCTTTTTTTTTTTTTTTTTTTTTTTTTTTTTTTTTTTTTTCAACCTTTAAGCCGAGTTTGATGTCAGTCACCCGAAAAGGTACAGAAACATGATACATGCTACGGTTGCGCGAAATATGGAGCTCTGTACGTATCCTTTCAATAACAAACCTGTACATATCCTGTCAATAACAAACCTGTTTCTCACAATCATCTGGCCTGGTGCCAAACTCTGCCGCAGCATATCCTCGTTCACTTGCAGATAAAACTTCAGTCTTTCGTCAAACTTGAGAAATAATGCACGACTTCACATCAGTTGTTTTGTGGCGCTTTGAAATGCCAAAGCTTCCATCTTGGATGAGTCTGTCTAAAACACACACACACACACACACACACAAACGCGTGGTTGCACGCGTTGAATATGAACAATACGTACAACACCTGTGAGCGAAATGCTTATAGGACCCAGAATTGTAATCTTGATGATTGTACAATACATTCAGATTTTATTCTATGTGTCTTCAGCACATCTCTTCTAACTGTAGAGTCGGAACATTTGGCAATCAAGTGATCTACGACACTATAAAATCGACGGCGGCCATCTTGTTTGATATTATCTTCCGACTCATATAACCGTCGCTAAAGCTGCTTGGGTGAAAACGTATCAAAAGACGTTCTGCGTCAAGCAAGAAATGTTTCCTTCTGAAATACCCAGAGGGCAACGAATTTCTATGATGGTTTTACCTATGTTTTCAAAGACACACTTCACAATCGTTCGAGCCGATGAAATGTTTTCATGAAGCGCCATCCTTTGTACATGAGAGGGTCTTTTCAGACTCCCCTTTTTGATCGGGAGTTCAGAGAGAACAGCCCTCTCATAAACTGCCTTTGAAAAAAAAAAAAAAAAAAAAAACTGGTGGTAGTTGTTGTGGTGGTCGCTTTTTTTTTTTTTTTTTTTTTTTTTTTTTTTTTTGATGATGGTAAAAGTGGTATGCCACTCGCGAACACGAGCGCGCCTGCGGGTGCTGGCCGGTTACATAGTAATGTGCGTGAGCCCGCGTGTGTGTGTGTGTGTGTGTGTGTGTGTGTGTGCGATTTGTGCTGTCATATTAGAGTTCGTGACAGTATTCATTTCAGCATATGAGTGCGCGCGCATGTGTGTGTGTGTGTGTGTGTGTGTGTGTGTGTGTGTGTGTGTGTGTGTGTGTGAAGTCCTTCAAGCTTTCGCTATGTCTAGTATTTTCAATCCCAGTTATGAGAACGGTTGGAGTCTGGATATGCTGGCTGTTTATCTTATCCAATCTCATCCACTTGGAAGATATTTTTAACTCTTCCACCGCTCCGACCCCTCCTCACTGCCTCCCTCCCCCCCCTAACAGGTTTTTTTTTTTCCAAATTGCACATTTTTTGAACTGTTAAAAAATTATTCTAGGCATACAGCACATCAGTATGGCTCAGCGTCTGATGTGCACGTAGAGCGCGGTGTTTTCATTCCCCCCACCTTGCTCCCTCTTCTCCCCTTCCCCAATCCGTATACACCCATAAGCTGTTCGACTCTTACGGGTAATATGTGTCAGCCAGTTCCATACTTTGATGATCCTTGACTATCATGTATTAGGTATACATGTGGTCACACAGAATTGGATGTTTCTGGATACCAGTACATATGGGCCCTTAGTGTGTTGTGTGTGTGTGTGTGTGTGTGTGTGTGTGTGTGTGTGTGTGTGTGTGTGTGTGTGTGTGTGTGTGTGTGCGTGCGTGCGTGCGTGCGTGCGTGCGTGGGTGTGTGTGTAGAAATATTTCGTCTATGTGCTTATTGCTTTGATGTTTGGACGGACGAACGAAGGAAGTTTAATGCTATAAAGCTGTAGAGCCCATTACGCAAATCAGCGCGATGTACAACAACAAAAACGCGACTAGATTTTGATTTCATTGACATGGAAACCACAGCAATGTCCTTTTCTTTCACTTTACATGACGAAATCGAGAACGACAAAATGTCACTGGTGTTCACTGTCAGTTCTGTAGACGACGGTCACCCCAGATGAAACTGGATCAGTCCGTGGACAGCGTGCAGCCGCCGTAGAGCACGTGCTTAAGTTTCTGCATGCTTTGTGTTGCCGATGCGTCTTCCTTTCCGAAGGCAGGCCAGCTTCATACATTCCACTGATGACATGTGTCTTTCTTCCTGCTTCAAAAAACCAGAATAAACAATCATTCCGAACACGGATCGCAGGTATATTCCAGAATGACGTCGTCTGATTCACACAGCAGCACACCCACATCATCCTTTTGATGGAACACGACCTTCCGAAATGCTTGATTTCTGTGCGGATCTCGCAATCGTCTCTGCACCTGTCGCTCTGTCAGAGTAGCGACGTAACCCTTAACCACTCCTGTGTCAAA
>JADBJO010003134.1:0-5000 GCA_016801955.1 Conus betulinus | reverse complement strand
CGCCGGGAAGAGGAGAGGTTAAGGTTTGCAGCTCGACAGAAGCCAAAATACCTGCGACACATACACAGCAAGATTCGGCCAGTTTCTCGTCGCTTTCACAGCAGATTGGCATGATGGCACGAGCTTGGTTCGAATCCCATCCTACCCTCGCCAGAACCATGCTGGCTGTCATATTGTTGGGAATCTCTGGGCCTCATCGTGTTCTTGCAATTGAAATGCCGGCATCTTACTTCCGTAAAATCTCAGTGTCTTCGATGCTTGTGAGTGGTGGTGAACCAGTCCAAACCTGCTCCAGTGTACATTGCATTCTGGCGTGCAAGTCTTCCCCCACGTGTCGTGGGGTTTGTTACAGCTGGTCAACGTCTAAATGCTACCTGTCTGAGGAATACTCCCCAGGATCACCCCAGGTGTTGACAGGCACCGAGGCCCCTGATCTTATCTGCTACACTTCAAGTAAGTGTCTGCTAACAGAGTTGGCCTGAATAATAATGGTGGGCAGGGGGGGGGGGGGAGGGGGGGAGGGGGGGGAAGGAGGGGGGGGGGGGAGGACTGTTGTTGTGGTTTGTCTGATATTGTTGTGTGTGTTGTTGTTCCATGGCAGTTTCTCATCGTGGTAAACATTTCTACAAGTTCATCGGTCAGTCCTGTCATACAGGCCTTTTTTGTCCTCCACAACCAATACACCAAGCGCTTGCATTGCTGGTCTGAATCTCAAAATCCAACATGCGCAAAATTCTTCATAAAAACACTCATAATCAAACGAGAAACAACAAGGTGTGTGATTTGTTAATCTTTTGCCATAGAGAGTGTTTTTTTTTTTTTAAGTAAGTCCTATTGTGTATCGAGGAGTTCTGAAATCAGATTAGGAACCGTGTCCTTAGCTGAATGAACAAGCTGTACACTAACGGTCACCGCATCGTTTCACACGATGTGTGTCAGCTATGCATGAGATAACATAATGGAAAATGACTAGCAGAAAAAAATAAAACATGATTCAACGGAGTTCTGGCTACATGAAACGACCTATTCCAGTTTCTTAATAATCGTCGTAGATATATTGAAAGGGATTAGGTTTTCTTGTCGATGTCGTTAGCGATGTTGATGTTGTTTCTGATGCTGATCATACGTTCTCCTCGCAATGCACATCTACATGCTTCTGGAATGCCTATATTTTGGTTATATATAGATTCAAGTATTGAAATACTGTTGTGATTGTATTTATTTTAGAAAACGATAAAGGAAACATCAACTACACACACATTTACATTATTGCAAATTATTTCCCTGATGCAGATATAAAAAAAGAAAGACATCAAATGTGGATACATGTTTGGAATCAACTTTTGATTTCTGACTATTTTTTTTTTTTTAGTTGATCATCTAAATTTCAGAGGAACCAGGCTTTGAGTATTTCAGATTAAGCATGATGCCATACCACATATAGATGAGAATATTATTCATTTGATCTTTTCCTACCTCTTAGGCATACTGCTTGTGTGCTGTTGGTGTTCATAGGTAATCCTGAGGCCTTCTCAAATCTCTTGAGTGCATCTATAGTTCGTTCAACTGATATTTTGTCGTCAGTGTTAAAACTATTGTGCACCGTCAGCAAATTGTGCGATCTTATTTTCCACTGTATGGATGGGAGTTCCTTTTATTGCTTCATCCTCCTCTATCGGCATTGCTAATATTTGCACAAACAAGTTTAAACAGATATGGAATGATGGGCCATCCTGTGTGCATCTTCTTCATACCTTGTACCATTTCATGATATCATTATTTGCAGTAACTGACGACTTTTATCTTTTTATGATATGTCTCGATCCTTTGGCATATATCACAACAACAACCATATGCCTTCAACACTCGGAACATTCATTTCCATTTACGGGAATCGAATGCTTCTTCACAGTGAAGCAGAAGCATTAACCTGGGGATATTTTTCACATTTAAATAGTTTATCAAGTCATGCATTAGTATTATCATATTTGTTGTTCATAAAACCGTTTGATCCTCACTAATCAATTATAGTAGATTTTGTTTGATCCTATGCCAAATACACGAAGAGCCAGTCCTCTATACTACATGAAGAAGAGAAACAAGACGCTAGTTGTCAACACATTCCTTTGGTTTGTCCCCCCTTGGGAACGCAAGCGATCGGCACTTCTTGTGTGGAAGAAAGTTGTCTGTGTCCGTGTGCATCAGTCAAAGGCCTCACTGCAAAATATTTGAAAGATTCGTGTTCTGGTAAAGAGACACCAAGTACTGGTGTAGGAATTCCTTTTCAAAGAATTGATCTCTCTCTCTCTCTCTCTCTCTCTCTCTCTCTCTCTCTCTCTCTCTCTCTCTCTCTCTCTCTCTCTGTGAACGATTTTCCCTTTAAATCTACGAGTGGTGTTTGAGAATGTTTGTTAATACGGTAGATGAAGAACTGAAAGAAAGGAAACTAAAGTCGAAGCGAAATAAGACATTAATCAGTGAACTGCACTCAGGTCGGTGTCTTATGGTCAGTGTTATGTCAAGTTCTGCAGAAAACTGCTGGTCAATGTGAGCTATCTGTTGGCGTTTCTTTACACACAGACAAATGCTCGTAGACAAAGCATTGTGATCAGCCAGATTATCCGTGTATCTGCCGTAGACTTGAATTAGCCCCTTTTATTCAAGTTAAGTGTAGAAGACCGAAATTCAGAAACGCGAGAATTTCAGGATTATCTAATTTCTATGGTTTAATTTAATTTTTTTTTTTTTAGATTACGTCTTTGAAAGGTTTTTCAAGCTATCTTGTGCATAGGACATGAGAATACGTTGAGCCCAGCACAAACAAACAAAAACCAAAACAAAAACGCTATGACAAAGAAAACACTTCTAGAGAATGAATGAGCACGCTTGATTGACGTTCTAAACATAGCATTCAACAGCAGAAATTCCTCACTCCTTTCACACACGCTGTGCCCCCCCCCCCCCCCCCCCACCCCCTCCCCAAATTACAAGAAGTATTCCACGGACATTGAATGATCGCCTTTGAAGTACTGGCTGATTTGATGGGCAGGAAACTGTCCACTTACCGGGGGATACGCAGTGCATGCCAGCCACTGTATTAAGCTGTACCCTACCCCGGCAAACTACCTGACTGCAAAGGCACGTGCGAAATGATGATGGCGGCCATCTGTATCACTACAAGTCGCAGGACTGGGACATGCCCCCCATTATGGAACTATACCAGAACAGTAAGGACGCTGTGTGTGTGTGTGCGTGTGTGTGTGTGTGTGTGTGTGTGTGTGTGTGTGTGTGTGTGTGCATGCGTGCGCGTGCGCGTGTGAAGGGGATGGGGGAGAGTGGGGATGGGGTGGGTTATGTTCCAGCTTGATGTAAGTGGTCAATGAAACAACAACAAACATAATGAACCAGCTTCAGAGTTGGCCTAGTTATACAGATGGTTGACCAGTGGTGAAAGTTACGGGGGAGTATTGGTGATGGTGGGGGGGGGGGAGGGGGAGGGGAGGTGGGGGAGAGGCGGGGTGGGCGGAGGAGTGGAGGGGGGCGGCAGGGAAGGGTGTTGATGTTCGGGATATAGACAACCGCTTACGTTGTAACAGTGATGATGACTCACAGACAGCCCCCGTCGAGCTTGATTTAAACGGTGCCCAGTGATCTAAGGGAGCCCTGACGCATTCACACAGTGCATTCAATGTATTGACCCTACTTCGAGTATAGAAGACACAGGAGCTGCCCTCTTTTTCTGCCTGTTGAACAGCACAGGCTGGAACAACAGTCTTCACGGTCTTTTCTGATCATGTCTGCAGGTGGTTTCCCCGGCTGTGGGTGGGTGCGGACGAACTTTCGACACGATTCTACACGTGGAGTGACGGCACTCCTCTCCTCCAAGATGCTACTGTGTGGGCCAATGGCGAACCTAGCAGCTATGGTGCCTCGACGGAGGAATGTGTACATCTCAGCCAGATTATAAGCTGAACGATGTACCATGCACAACAGCGAATGCTTTTGTCTGTCAGATCGATCTTTGATTCGACAATTTCCGATGTGAGGAAGATCGATCATTTGTGTTCACAGATAACAATCTGATTTATCTTTATCTTTTTTTTTTTTTTTTTTTTTTTAGAGGACTGACAAATTAAGAGGGAATCTGTTTGTTGTCTTGACCATTATTGAAAAGCTTGCACTTTGTAAATGAGTATGTTGCACGTGAGGATCTCCTCAGGTTGAGTCTTTAGCTGTAAATCTATTGTGTATTCCTATCTGTGTTAGGAATCTATGTTTAAATCTTTTGCAAAATCTGACTGCCGATGATGTTAAAAACTAGTGGCTTGGAAATAATGTAGAAGTACGCATTCGTTACAACAAACTTGAAATAGCGCTTCAACAGGTAAATGTGAATTTTTCCTCAACCACGCAGAAAGTTACCCCAAGTGTGTTTTCCCCTTAAACTGAGCCGTGGAACAGCTAACAATCAGTAAGTTGAATTTGTTATAAAGACAATTCAGTGTGCAGCGAAAACAAAAGACACTGAGCTCTGAGATAAATCATTAACCCATATTGAAGGTATTTCGAAAAATAAGAGAGAGAGAGAGAGAAAAGAGGAAGAGGAGGAGGAAGAGGAGGAGAGGAGGAGAGAGAGAGGAGGAGGAAGATAAAGAGGAGGAGGAGGAGGACGAGGAGGCGGAAACTAGAACGCGAATCACCGAGTAAACACAAAGTTGAATTTTCACTTCGCCTCTAAACATGCTGACTATGGTGCCGTCTGTTGAATTCTGTCGTTTAAGTTCACACTATACTACTATTTTTTTGTTGCATCGGTGTGTGTGTTTGAATTTGATTAGAATTTTAAACTGTAGGGTTTGTGATTACTATCATTTTTCATTTTTACTCTTGGGAATGATTGAGATATGTTCCATTCTGTTCATATCGTTCATGCACGCTTTGTTGCATTAAAGAGCCTGAATTCAAATTGCTGAAAGACTGCTTTTTTTTGGTATGGTGAT
>JADBJO010003133.1:261537-264287 GCA_016801955.1 Conus betulinus | reverse complement strand
AACAGCCTGTTCTAGAATTTAGGTCACCACAAATAATTAAGGAATATCTCCATAATCTCTGACTAAGTCAAGCACAAATCTTCAAGTAACAAAACACCATTATAAATTTTCAGTTTCCTCATAGTAAGGTGAATTCTCTGGAGGTATATACATTCCAACCAACAAGCAGTCTGTAGACACTACTAAACAGCTTGTGTGAAAGTTTTAATACAATTACATTATCAGATTCTACTTCAACACGTTGTACATATTCAGTGAGTTCTTTACGAACAAAACATATGACCCCACCTGACAGACGACCATGAACATTATCCGACACCTTCACACACCCGGTGACACAAACGACAAATGAGATTTTACACATGAACTAGAAAATGACAAGAAAAGTTTCAACAAGAAAAACAAAATCATACTGACATACAAATGATGATAAATCAAGTCTCATTCATGATTGAATGTAAACCTTCAACATTGTAAGTAACAAATGACAAAAACGATTCTGTACATTTTTCATTGACTCTGTTAGAGTTAAGAACGCATTCATGACTGTTTTCTGCATGTAATGTTAAGAACGCATTTCATGACTGTTTTCTGCATGTAATGTAACCCTCACTTGATCTGGGCCTTTGACTCTGTAGAGTTAAGAACGCATCAAAATGACCTGTTTTTCTGCATGTAATGTAATATCCACTTGATCTGGGCCTTTGACTCTGTTAGAGTTAAGAACGCATTCATGACTGTTTTCTGCATGTAATGTAATATCAACGTGATCTGGGCCTTTTGACTCTGTTAGAGTTTAGAACGCATTCATGACTGTTTTCTGCACGTAATGTAACATAACTTGATCTGGGGCCATGGCCTAACCGCTATTTTATTCTGACTGGTTTTCACTCCCTATGGATTCGTTTCAGAATCCCTTGTTTCGGAGCAGATCGGCATGACCAAGTTCCAGTCATGAGATAGAGAGAGAGAGAGAGGAGAGAGAGAGAGAGAGAGAGAGAGAGAGAGAGAGAGAGAGAGAGAGAGAACCTGCCCAAACCCTACTGACAATTGACATCGATTGCCATCGAATCAAATGAACCACCACCTATGTCCTCCGATACCCCATCGAATGTCAGGGACACCATCCCTATCTGTCAACACAGTTTTGCACCAATGTAGCAATCGCAAAGACGAGTCCCCGACTACTAAAGAATGCAAGCGACACTCCTTCGTGCATCCTTTTGCGCCTTGCTGTCAATAGTTCACTCCCCTCCCCCACAATGATGATTCCATCTACGGAGATGAAGTTATTAGACATCAAAGTTTTCACTGGTTCCCCTTTCCTCAGAACTGGTAAGAGAGACAGGAAAAGAAGCCAGCCTCGCTTTATAAAAAAAAAAAAAAACTAAAAGAAAAACGAGCGAGATCATTCTGAAAACAGGGTTGCCAAGTTTTTGCTCCTATCTCCTATTCGACTACTGGTTCCACGCTATTCTAGTATATCAGCCATTAATCATACCAGAAGTGATTTACTGACTTTCTATCAAATTAAATAAGTATGTAAATACTGATTTCGTATATATGTGTGTGCTTGATCACAAAAGCGTTTTCCCTTTTTTGTCTAACGTGATCCATTGTTTCATATCCCTACCTGCCGCGCCCTCTCTCTCTCTCTCTCTCTCTCTCTCCTCTCTCTCTTCTCTCTCCTCTCTTCTCTCCTCTTCTCTCTCTCTCTCTCTCTCTCTCTCTCTCTCATTTTTGAATGTCTGAGGAGTCAATCAATTGATCCAAAAATATTCTAAGCAATCCTTCTTTATTTCGATTTTTCATTACTCATGGCGTCCACAGACGAAGCCACACCAAAAACGTTTAGCTGTTTTCTTTTACGAGGCACTTAGGATTAGAGGTACATTATGCAGTTAAGAATTAATTCCTTTGTACTGTTAGATATTTAGTTAGCGATTACCTGTTGCACTTTGAAGGGTATTTGATTGACTTGTTCCTGTTTCTTTTTCGAAAAGATTTGTTCACATTACCCCCTTTATTATGGGCTAGGGTCTATATGAATAAAACATCCGTATCCGTATCCGTATCCGTCTCTCTCTCTCTCTCTCTCTCTCTCTCTCTCTCTCTCTCTCTCTCTCACGCACACTCTAACACCACACACACGCACACACTCACACACACGTACGCACGCACGCACGCACACACACACACACACACACACACACACACACACACACCACACACACACACACACACTGTTACTAGAATGCTTTGTCGAGGGTTTTGTTTTGGCAGTGAATGTGATGACTGTTTAAAGCATTTATTACCAAGGTAAAATGCGTTGGACATAATACGAATCTTGATGGCAACAAGAAGAAATAAAGTCGGCCAAAGACACGCCCGAGAACAATGAGAAGAAAACAATACTCAATGTTTCCGAACGCGTATCTGAGAGACTGTAAATTTTAACCCCCGCTTAGTCGGCACAGGAGGAAATGTTGCCCAAATTCAGGATGATAATGGCACCATCATCAATTGGCACAGGGGGTAGGTATTAGACTCAACTTTTTCCGATGGCTTTTCTTTTCTTTTTTTTTTTTTTTTTGAGATATTGGGAGACTCAGGCTATCTTTTCTTAACGCTTTATTCGGAATACGTTGCACAACTAAAATTGGGGAACTTCTCCCCCCCCCCCCCCCCCCCCCCCCCCCCTAAGCTCTACGGAACAGAAAAGAAAACGCTGAAACGTTCTTGTTCACTCC
>JADBJO010003133.1:241537-254037 GCA_016801955.1 Conus betulinus | reverse complement strand
ATTGCCTGGTGCACTTCACTGTCTGTTATCTCATCATCTACATCGGGAATATAATCGTTTTCTTCGTGCTGGCTTCCGTCCTGCTCTATAGCTGAGTCGGCACGTGTCAACTCGCGATCTCCGGTGAAAAAAATCGTTTCAAAGTGTGCTTTCCACGTGCCAATTGGGATAGAGGGCCGATCCATTGTTTTTTCTTTTACTGCTACGTACAGTTGACCAAAATTTATTAGAATCGTCTTTACTTCGGATTAAAGTTTCAAATGCTTCTTTTCTGTAACTTATTCGCTTCTGCCTTAGAGTGTCTTGATAATCCGACCTTTTCCGTAAGTATGCACATTGATCCGTTGCGCGCGGAGTGCGTGTGCACTGAGCAAGCGCTCTACCGGCCACCCTCTTCTTATGTAAACAAACCGAGTCAAACCATTTCTTAGCTTGCCGCGCGCGTGCTGAAGGCCAGATCGTCTGTTGCACACATTGCCCAGCTTTTAAGTGAAGGCCCGTGAATTTTTCAACAGCCGAGTCCATATCACATTCAATAACATCATACTGTCATTTACAACCATCGTAGCTTCTTCTGATCTTAGGAAATCCAAAAGACATCAGCTTTATTTCCACCCTCCTTTATTTTTTGAAAAGGCTCTCGATTCATTTCTGCATTCCGTTTCTCATTACATTTAGTATTTAGATATAACACAACAGGCCTATGCGGGGATTCCACCCTATATTCGACGTTAAGTCGCATAACTTCTGACAGTAAATCCACAGAGCACAGAACAAAACCAATCACGCTATTTCCGCGTTCAGATAAGAAAGTAAAAAATGACCTTTTTTGTCGTTCACACAAACCGTTGAAAGGCGTCAACCTAAACATAGAACATAAATCAATCAGGGCTTTTCCAAAACAATGAACAACATTATCCATAGTATTTCTCACATAGCATTCCCCGCTCTCACGCACACTCTCCTCATCCATTTCAGTGGTCTCTAAAATCCAATCACCAATCCTGGCATTAAAATCCCCACCGACTACAAGATGATCGTCTGCTTATATCTCTCTAAAATAAATAGCTCTAAATTTTCAAGATTGTTTTTTAAATTCCTTTTGTTTGTAGTATTAACTATTTACTGGATGATTGTAAATGCCAACAGACAGTACATCTCTGTCAAAAGTGAAGAGTTTTTTTTTTTACACACTTTGACACAAACAGTGTTATCCAACCCAGTTTCTACAATCTGAATGCAGTGTTCTAGTGATTTCTTTATAAGTAACACAGTACCTCCTGATCTTCGACCCATTTTTGACAACTTGACACCAGGACTATGTACACAACAATAAAGTCTTTGAAGTGAATAGAAAACATCAAAATCCGGAAATGTATAAGTTTCAAGAAGACACAATATAGAAAGATATAATGTAATTGGTAAAGTCTGGATCTGTTAATTTAGAAATAAGTCCATCAACATTTCATGAAATGCAAGAACGAGAATCACGTTTTATTTTATCATCGTTACGTGTGTTACATCTATGCGTGTGAGCGTGTGTGTTTGCATTGTCAATGAGAGAATGTGGACCCGGGCCTCGACCTCATCTTCCTTTCTTTCTGTTTCGCGAGGAGGAGGAACGAGATCACCTGTGTTTTACTGCCCCATGTGTCCCGCAGGTGGATTGCCGTCCATTCCCTTTCTGTCCTTTATCTCTGGTAGAGGGTGGAGGGGAGTGGGGAGGGGGTGGGGGGAGATTGGGAGCGCGATGTGACTTTGGGGGAATCCCCTTTGTCAGTCGCTGACACGGTCTTAGAAAACGAGGTAGAAGGCGTGGCATTGGGAGGAGGTACTGGGGTGGGGGTATCTCCTTGGAAGGCAGCTGTCTGGCGATCCATAGTAGTGGCAGGACAGGAGATGCCCCGACTGGCGTGGCGTTCCGCCGGCTCAGGAGTTCGGTCCTTGGTGGGGCTTCACCTTGAGGTTTCACATGCAGTTTCCCCTTGAGGAAGTACCCCAATTTTCCCCTCCTGTTTCAGTTGTCTCAGCTGTGCCGATTGCCTACGGCTCAAATCCTGTGAGACAGTCAGTTGATCTTGTTTCATGTTTGCTGCTCGCGCGTCCTTGTTTGTCATCAGGCGCATGAGATCCCCCCATCTTTGAAACTTGGCGATCATGGGGCGCAGTTGAGCACTGGCACCTCGGGGCTTTCCTAGTCTGTGAGCACGTTCTATAACGTCATCTAGCCACCCTGGACTCGGTATGTTACGTTCGTAGAATGTTCGTAACGGCATCAGCACACGATTCTGGTCCCTCATCTTCTGACTCAGGGATTCCGAAGAACTTCACGTTATTTCGCCTTCAGAAGCGTTCCAGAGTGTCAATTTCTTCTTGCAGACACGCCATTGTCTCCCGTAGCTCCTCCTGTTCCCTCTTCACATCTCCGATATCCTCACTGTGTTGCCTCACTGCCTGCTCAGTCTCCTGTGTTTCTTGCACTAAAAGTGAGAGAGTTTCTTCCATTTCCATCTGCCTGTCTTCAATTTTCTTCAGACTATCACCATGGCAATTCACTGTCTGCAGAATCTCAGCGTGCTGTCCTTCTAGCCTATTCTCTAAAATAGAACATTTCTGCAGGACCAGGTCCTTTTTCTCATCCATGGATTCTGGGCCTGCGTTCTGGTGCACGTCACCAGACAATGAGACCTTCCTAAGATCGAACAGGTAGTTGACGAGGGTGAGGACAGCGGTACAGTACCCAGGCAGATAAACAGCTACGGACACTTCATGATTTGGTTTCTCAACAACACAGAGAAAGAAAGCGAGGAAAAAGTTCCACAACAAACAGCAGGTTGAAAAGGGAGAGGGTACCCGTTGGCTGATGCACAGCAGTTGACACATTCTCTGCAAAACGTACACAACTGCCGAGGAAAACAGCACACAGAGGTATGCAACTAACATCGATTGAAGCGACGGATTTTTACACGTGGGACAAAGATTTTGTTTCAGAAAATGGCCTAGTAGTTCTTAGTTTTGAAAAATAGGTTTGGAGACCAAAGTTTCCTATTCTAGCCCCATACAGTTCTAAAGAGATCATTTTGCTTGACATTCATGATCGGAAACACTGCACAAACTTACTTGAAACACAAAGTAACACACGAGCAACCCAAAATAGGTAAACTTCAAGAATTTTTACACTCGTCGTACACAATGTCCTAGGCAGTCGCCATCGCCATCTTGAACGTGAATCCAGAGAGAGAGAGAGAGAGAGAGAGAGAGAGAGAGAGAGAGAGAGAGAGAGAGAGATTAACAATTATTTCTGATTCCGTATTCTCTTTCAAAAAAATGTGCTGCAAAGAAATTGCAGACTGACTCTTTTGTAAGTACTGAAGCAAATCTTGCCTGCCGATAGCAAATAATTGATGTATTTATAACAACCATTCACTTTTGCAGAATCTTCGATCCCAAACAATATTTTATTGCTGATAGTTTGATGATAATGTTAGTTTCCAACAAATGTTTTTGTTCAATGTACTTCCAAAACGTCAGCACAACAGGGCATTTATGAAAGAAATGAACAATGTAGTCAATAGTGTCCCATATTAAGAACATTTGTTGCTGACTGTCACTTCATTTTATTAGAAGGATGTTTGTAGGTAGATATTATGCATTATTTTCCAGTGTAGGACTCTCAGCCAGGTCTCTTTTGTACAGTCTATCGCCCTGGACCACGTCAATTTGTCAATGACAAAATCAAAGTTTTCTAAGCCAGAAGTAATAGGCATTCGTATAGATAGGCTGCTTGTGGTTTGATAGCATCTTTCTAATCTTGTGTCGGGTTTTGTACTGAAAAGGACTGCGTCACATTTCTGTGAATCTGAATCAGTTCCTGCTTACCCCCCCCCCCTTTCTATCCAAGAAGCTAATATCATGGGACTGCATTGCTAAGTGCATAGTATTCCATAAAAAACGTTTGGCCTTTGTAACCGATTTGATCTTGTATTTCTTGCAGGGATAGCACTCTGTTTTCCGTTTGGTGAATAGAAATCCTTACCTGTTATATCCCTTTCTGTTTCCGGGATTTGAAAAATAGTACTTTGTTTTTATACATTATCAGACATACGGTTGTTAAATAAAAGGTGCGACCGGAAGTTCGAACCGTTTATGTCTGAGGGATCCTTCAACGATTTGCTATCCAAGTACGTTTTTAACACATCTTTCAGAAGTCGTTTTCTACCAAATTCAAAGTCTATAGGGTCTTTTGCTCTACAATTTAAGTGTGAGAACTTTTCGGGTAACACTCTGATCTAAATGCCATCTAGGTATTAAACTTGTTCTTGTCTTCACTCGCTGCAAATAGTTTTCCAGCCCATTGTAAGTAGAAACAGCTTTGAAGTTGCGTCACGTTAATCATGTTCAGACCGCCATCTTCAACGCTTGCCTCCATGAATTTCTTTTTACTTTTTCAAAGGCTTTTCTGTAGCTATGTTTTTTTTCGGCCATAGGAATTTGTATATCATTGTATTTATTTTATTCAAAATTGCACTAGGAAGACCAACAGACTGCATGATGTATATAAGTTGGCTTACAAGGAATGTATTGATCATCACAACTTTACTCAAGTCACGTTTACTTCATTCCTCTGTGTTAGCTTGTTCACTCTATCAACTCTACCAGTCAAGTTATCCTGTATGTCTCTCGCCATTTTACCGTTTTCGAAATGTACGCCTGATATTTTGATTTTTGTCGACTACATCCAAAGGAAGATTTGGATTACCGATTTGTGTACCTTTTTTGAGTGCTTCTGGCTTCTGTGCATAAAGTCTGAGGCCAGAAAATATTTCAATAGAGGTCAAAATATTGAACGAACTATACACATCTTCTTCATCTCTGAGAAACAGAGTTGTGTCGTCAGCCATTTGCTTTATTTTCAAGCGCCTATTTGCCCTATTATTTGATGGGGGGGGGGGGGGGGGGGGGGGGGTTTAATCCCAACGATTGGACTAATTCTTACCTTTAGCGCCAGTAATTCTACAGTTAACACGAAGGCCAATGGAGAAACAGGGCATCCTTGTCTGATACCACACAATACGTCCAACGGTGTCGTATATAATACTGTCGCCGTGGAATTGTATCGCAGCGATAGCGTTTCACGTGAAATATTGTTGCAGCGACAATATGTTTCTGGAAAAAAAAAATGTCGCGCGACAACTTTTCACGAAAAATGTCCTATAGAATAGTGTAGCTGCCCATAAAATACTGTCGCTCGAAATTTTTTGACAGTGTTTTGCGACAGGACACTGTGAAATATTGTAGTCAGTGAATGCTGTCGCTTGCGACACATTTTCACGTGAAATCTTACTGCTAAAGTTAACATTTCCTGTGAAAAAAGGTCGCAACGTTAATATTTCACAGCGACGATTTTTTTCTGCAGAGTGTGAAAAAACGCCGCCGTGGTTGAGCGTCAAAATATCACAGAAAATAATGTAGCCTGCCATGGAATAAAAAATTGTCGCAAGTAATTTTTTATCATAAATGTTTTTGACGAAAGTCAAATTTCCATTCGTGTGTGTGTGTGTGTGTGTGTGTGTGTGTGTGTGCGTGCGTGCGTGTGTGTGTGTATGTGTGCGTGTGTGTGTGTGTGTGTGTGTGTGTGTGTGTGTGTGTGTGTGTGTGTGTGTGTGTGTGTGTGTGCTGTGAAATGTGATGTTTTTTTCAATACCGTAGGCCTAGGACATTCAGCACAACGAAAAATAGGGAAAGATTGGGTAAGTTAGAACCCTTAAGAAATGCAGCCCTACCTCCTTCACTAATTTTACTTCACTCAAGGTTAATTATTTGTAAAGCTTACCATAAGAGCTTCATATAGTACAGCCATCAAATTGCTATCTTTATTTCAAAAAGTTCTACATAAGAAATCATAAAATACTTAAAGAAAAGGAAGCCCACTGTAGACATCATTTCGGGTTAAATGGACCAGGGAGTGGTAAATATTGGGCCATGGGCCTATATTAACCGACACGCATTATTCATAAACCTAAACCAATATTGTTTGTCTGTTGGCCATATAAGATGTGTGAGCTTGTTCGATAATCCATTTAAAGGCACCTAAGGTCTCAACACATTCAATGACTAAACTTAAAGAGTAAATGATTTTCCTTAATTGTCAGAACAGAAGCACAAACATAATAGAGTCTAAAAGCTAATACAAGCCAAATCGCAGAACAGACAGTTTCAGTTGTCTTGCTTTAATTTGCAGTGCTTCTATGGCACTTAAAATCATGAATTTACAAACGAGTCAAAGTAACCCATTTTTAGTCACAAGTAACCCAAAAGTTATCAGAGGCCATAATGCAGAGCTTCAGGCATCATTTGGCTTTGTTTTACTGCAGTCCTTTTAAGGCATTCAAAGCTCCAAGGAAGCCGTGATTTGAAATAAATTAACATAGTATTTGGTTGAAAGGATAATCCATTTCACTTCTAAAGCTTTATCTAGTTTAATGACATAAACAACGCAGAAAAAAAAATGCAGATCGTAACGTTCAAAATAGGTTTTCTTTCATTACAGGTCGTTTTCAGGCACATAAGGCCTAATATAATCATGTTCAAAATGTGAAACATAAAACATTTATATAAATTATCTTTTAGTTTGGATGGCTTTTTAAAAAAAAAAAAAAAAAAAGACAAACGAATCAATGTTCGAAAACAAAACGAAACATTCAAAGCATCATCAATATTTGGATATGTTTCTTCTAAACAAGTGGATGCTACACACGCACACGCGCGCGCGCTGCGCACACACACACACACACATACACACACACACACACACACACAACACACACACACACACACACACACACACACACGCGCGCACACACACACACACACCGACACACACAACACACTTGCACACACGACACGCAATTTTTACACGCGCGCGCGCGCGCGTCAAAAGCATATGTCGTTTTGTGACTATCCATATTGACATTCACATAGCCCTGTCACCCTATTATGTAATATTATGGGGATAAAATCATATATGATTTGTTCCTTCGTCGGCTTTTACCTCCTCTCTGAGCCCCATCCTATCTCTGTACCTATCATGGGACTCCTACAACTCATTTTTGTCCCTCCTTACTGTAAAATAAGTGCATGAGTGAGGAACATGCATGTGTGGAAATGTTTGTGTGCGTGTGTGCCCACGCATTCGTGTGTACATGCGTGTGTGCGTATTATCTCTCGCGTCTCTCGTCTCTCTCTCTCTCTCTCTCCCTCTCTCTCACATTGACACACACACACACACACTATTATGTAATACACACACACACACAAACCCTCGGCACACACACACACACTCACACTATCATGTGTGTGTGTGTGTGTGTGTGTGTGTGTGTGTGTGTGTGTGCGCGCGCTCGCAAAATCTTTAAGTGAGCAAATAAAGAGTTATTCAGCGGAATTTATTTTTTCACATCTAATTAATACATAATTTTCTTTTTTTTTTTTTCACTGGCACCGTGAGGCATTCCTTTATTTATACCTTTCTAGTTTATTCTAACGCATTTTGAATCTATGTTGTTGGTAGGTCGAAGATAAAGTGAAAGTGGGGATCCATACATTAAAGGAGTCTCAGATCGTCTAGCCAGGACCTTCGAACAACATGGATGCAAAGTGTTCCGCAGACCCACCAACTCCCTACGTCAGCAACTGACCCATGTCGAAGACAAAACGGACCCCCTCAAGCAGTGTGTGGTGTAGTGTACCAGGTAGGTGTCAAGACTGTACCCATACCTACACTGACGAGACAGCAAGACCACTCACCACGCGTCTACAGGAACACACCCAAACCGATCTACTTCTGCCATACACGAACACCTACAAGCCGCAGGCCACAGTTTCAGCCCCCGAAGAAACCAAGATCTTATCTACAGAGCCCTTCCTCACAAAAAGAAAAAGTTAAAGAAGCCATCGAAATCAAGACCAGACGCCCCCAGCCTGAACAGAGATCAAGGCTTTGAACTTCCCCCCCATCTACAATCAGATCCTGACAACCGTTCACCCCACACAACAGTCGCCCCACCAGGCCTCGCTGCCACAACAGCAACAGTGAGCAGATGAAGACAGGGCGACCCTGTCGAAATATTCACCATTCAGCATCAGTGAGCGTTGATATCTGGACACATAATGGTAGAAGGTTTCGTTCTAAAGGGAAAATAAAATCTGTAAATGAGAATTCACGTCTGAGTTAATGAACTAAACCTTTGATTTACAGATGGCGCGATAAACCCAAATCAAATATGCTTTGGAAGTGTAGATTTGTTTCATGTTGGTTGAGTATAATTGTGAGCCATCTCTTTCAAGAAATCTGTCACACTCACAGAAACAGACAGGCAGAATGGTTTGCCATGTTTGACACAAAAACTGTGACAAGTGTGATTTCATTGGTTGACATGTTTGACACAAAAACTGTGACAAGTGTGATGCCATCGGTCAGTTTTTTTTTAAGTAACAAACAGCAAATGACAATGTGATATATCCTTGAGAAACATTGACATGATAATTTCATAAATCTTCCAAAATTTTGACCACATATTCAAATGTACAAGATGAACACAAACGTATTAATGTCTTGACAATATTTTTTTGGATGTCATAGGATTTACGATTTAAGGGCTTAAGAGTTTGTTTGTTTTTTTTTTAAAATGAGGACACAAACCATATTCAGGATTCTGTTGTTGTTCTTTCTTTATCTAGAAAGGCACAACTAGTAAGATGGAAAGGTAGCGAGCTCCTCCTTCATTCAAAGTGTGGTGATGGAATTTATTTGACTTTCACAAAGCATAGATAATTTTCTTAAAAGAGAAAATGCGTGTTTGTACGGTGAATTCTTAACTGCTATACTTTTTCTGCGTGTGTAAATGTTTTATTAACAACCGCACATGTGCCGTAAAAATGTGTATCTGGTCACGGTAAATCGAATGATGTAAATCAAAAATAACCCTATGAAGTAAACGTGACAGGAATCGCTCAAGTTGTAAAAGTGGTGGTTCTCCTTATGGCACTAATATTAACACCTGTCACAACTTCAAGTACCGCAAAGGCAGCACGGATATCAGCAGAGCTAACAGTAATGTTTCTAGTATTTATTAGTGACGGCAAAGACATGAAAGAAAGCAACTATAAACAACAAGAAAACAGCATGCGTAAGGCTGAAAGCAAGATGGCGTACGCCACTCTAACCGCATATGACACTCTCTCTAAGACACATTCTGAATACACGGCTGTCAGTCAAACCGAACAAATCACGAAAGAACAAATACACTAACGGTGCTGAAAGTTCTGGGAACAATGCTAACACACAAGCGCGCCATGATGTCCGCAGTAGTTGTCCAGGTGTGAATACTTACTACAACAACCCAACACCACTATCGTGTATCGAGGTGAGGTGTCAGATTGTGAAAACATAACTCTGGACTTGCCCAGCCAGGGGGCAGTACACGGCAAGTGTCCGAATTTCCAAACGTTCTGTTACTTGCAGGTTGAAGTACCAGAACACAAAGTAGTTGTGGCTGAGTTAACACCAGTGAGCACGTCTCCCTGTCGCCCACATTACTGGTCTGTTCATATGTATGACAAGCGTCCCGCGTGTATGCCATCATGTGCATCCAGCCACTTACCAAGCTACGTGTCTAAGTAGGTGGAGTCAATCAACTTATTTGCTATACTGGAACACAAACAGGGCTTATATCATGTTTTTATAACGATCCTAAGCTGAACATAACATTTCAAGAAAATAACAAACAACCTCTGCAAATATATAACTTGTCACTGACATTTGGGTATGTACATTTTTCCGATGTGTCATATGGTGTTACTCTGAGCCAGAAGAATTATTGGACTGACATACAAGTGCCTGTAGGGCACATCGTTGAAATTAAATTTAGGTACTTCCTAACTGTGATGGAATGTCAGATGTATTGCAAAATCTTCCCTGGGAGATACGAAAGAAACTCTGGCATGTTAATATCTGTGTGCAGAAAGAATAACCATGGAACAGGTAGAATGTTCAATACTTCTTTATTAAGAATTAACTGTTTTATTCCTCAGAGTTACGAAGTTCATATCCTTTCAGTCTATATGTTCTACACGTTTTATGACTCCATTCTCCAAAGTCACACATCAGATCAATTGATTGCCGTCAACATGGAATTTATTACAAAAAAGACTGCTTATGGGATGGATTCTGTGAAGATGGACCAGAGGAAAAGAAACACTGCCCTTTCTCATCCACAGGATGTAAGGTGTGGATTTCACCCATTAAAAAGTGTCTACAAATAGTATCCAGCGTCAAGCGTTTCTTGTACAGAGAAGTAGATGGGTGGTGCAAGGCACGCGGGGGAAATCTCTTAACATTCAAAAACACAGTTAGATTTTGTACACAGCAAAGAAGTAATGAAGGCCCAAATCAGCATGATTGAATACACCTACAAATTTGTATTCACAGGTTTTCTTTCAGGGTGGCACGGTGTTCCCTTCATGTACAGAATGTTTTCCCACTGGTCTGACAAGACCATCATATACAATCCTTTTACCAAGGGAATTGAGGGCAGAGACAATATCCCAGGAACATTTCCTAGGACCGGGGTGTTGAATAATGGGTCGCTTTTAGTTCTTAAGTCTTTTAACAGACAACCAGCAGAGACTTTATTTGTGAATATGAATCACATATTCAGAAACGTATGGATCTACAAAAGTGACTTTTCCTGCTTTAGTTCATATTCCTAGCAGAAAACATAGATATTTAAATGCTTGTCCAGGTGGTCATCTGACGCAGACATTTTTAGTGTGTGATATTCAAAGTCACTGTGGACTAATCAAACCTGCAGCAGTCTGTATTCTGCATCATTCTCGTCAGGATCATAGTCCAGTGCGTCCTTTAGAAGACTGTGTAGAGTCTATAGTCACCATGTTTGCATGTGACGATGACTTTACAACCATTCACCACACGGTGGTGTGTGATTTTAGAGAGGACTGTCCAGATGGAAGCGACGAATCATTCTGCAGACACCCCTCGTGTCAAGAATGGCAATGTACCAATGGTCAGTGTGTGGCTTTGATAAACACTGTGATGGATACTCTGACTGCCTGGATGACACTGATGAAGCCACAGCTTTGTGTGGTCACTTGTATAGGAGTCCTATGCAACAATTACAGCAACTGCATCTCGTAAACCTTGATGGCAAAGGCTACGTTACCTACGAGAGGATGAAAGTTAACGAATCATGTCCTGAAACCCATTATCTATGCGTAAGTGATCAGCTCTGTCAACCTGTCTATACACGCTGTAATGGCTATTACGACTGTGTCAACAGGGAGGATGAAACAGGTTGTGAGGGTGCAACATGTCCAGGATTTTACCTGTGCCGAGCTTCTAAAGTGTGTTTACACATAGAGCACCTGTGTGACGGCTGGGCGCAGTGTCCACAACGCGATGACGAGTGGCTTTGCAACATGACCTGCCCTGTTGCCTGTCTGTGTCAGGGTTTCTCCTTTGTTTGCCCTCAGCCTTTCTCTGCTCACAACTACTCTCATATTCGCTACTTGGATGCTACCGGATCAGGGATGACAATGTCTGATTTGAGGTACAATTTATACCTTGTTCAACTAAAACTTTCTTACTGCTCCCTGGCCTCTCTATTTGTCTCGCCGTTTCTCAACCTGAAGTTCATTGATCTGAAGAATAATAACATAACGACTCTGTCTGTTCACAATTTCTCTCACTACTAAATTTAGAGGTTCTCTTGCTAGCAGGCAACCCTGTAACGTCTTTAGTGAAGGAAGCAGCAAATCAGACCCAAACGATGTTGAAAAAAGATTGATTTGTCTGGAACATCTCTGACGTTTTTTGACAGCGGAAGTCTGGTTCAGATCCCAGGACTTGAAGTTCTAAACCTTTCCTTTTCAGGCATACAAGTCATAGGACCAGGAGGCTTTCAGGGCAGTCCACAAAATAAAAGAAAACTAGATCTGAGGGAAAACAAACTGAACAATTTTCCCACTGGTATCTTTCGAGGGCTTAATCACCTATCCATCATATATTCATCCAATTTCAGAGTATGCTGTCAAACAATAATGTCCACAATGTCAACCTGGCCGGTATGTCAAGCACCTCCACCTATTATATCTTCATGTGAACGTATCCTATCGTCAAATACTTATACATTCTGTTTGGGGGTGTACAGCATTTTATCGGTGAGTGGAGTCTTCTTTAGCCTCCTCAGTCAGTGTGTATCATGAAGAATCAGTTTCGAAGAAATGATTTTATCTCTGCTTTTTCAGCTTGAAAGTTAGCTATGTATGCATGGGAATGTATTCCAGCATTATTTCTGTAGCCAGTATTCTGTTCAGTGGCGATTATCTTCTGTATGAATCTGCATGGACCAGTAGCATGACTTGCGAGGTAGCTGGATTTTTGACTCGTCTTTCAGGTGAGATATCCATTCTCACCATTTGGC
>JADBJO010003133.1:229037-236537 GCA_016801955.1 Conus betulinus | reverse complement strand
TTCAGTCGGAGCAAAAGAAGACCACACAGGAAGAGAACTGAAATCATTGACACTTTAATTGTTGGATGGGGACTATTTAAGTACCATCTGGACTCAAACTCATTAAAATGGTTCTGCAAAAAAAAAAGTGTGACGCGCGAAATGAGGGAGATGACATCTACTTATGGTTTCCAGGCAGCAGCTCTGACACAAGTATGCCAGCACTGGCTGGTTCTCTACCACCTTCAGATCTGAAATCTTGCATCGCCTCCAGCTGCTCAGAGCCTAATCTTCCCCACTGACTTCCAAGCCCCTTTCCAGAGTCTTCAGTCCAGTCAGTCATACCCGTCCTCCAGGATTCAGAAAGGGAGTTTCAGATACTGGGAGCCAAAACGAACCTAGTGCTACAGTAGATCCCCGCCAACTGTGATGTGATAGGTAATGAAGAAGGGGACAAACTCTCCAAGTTTAGCAGCAAACAGGAGCAAACTGCCCCGGCGATCCACTGGGAGCTGTCAATGCCAAGTCCTCGAGAGGAAACCCACCGGAGGAGACACTGTACAGTTTGTTATTACTTTGTGTAGGATAGAAATGGCCTTGGGAGAGAGAAAAAAGGGAGTTGGGAAAGTCAATGTGCAATTAGAAACAATTTTGGCGGAGATCGTTTAGATAAGGAATGAAATGTCTTATTTGGGAAAAAATCACTCGAAAAAAAGAAAACAAAAAAAAAAACGCTGTAATCTCACTGTTGAGCTGAACTTTCAAACAACAAATTCAGTAAGAAAAAGGGGCATTAGAAATACGATGGCACAATACAAATGAGAGAATAATGTGAAAAAAAAAAATACTGATTTACTGAAAGAGTTTTAAAGTGAAACGTCAGAACAGACCGAAAGAGATGTTTTAGAATTGATTCGGTGTTTCCTTTTTCTACTTGACCCCATTGGTGTAGCGCACCGTGTGTCGAGGTTTGCCCATGCAGAGTCAGATCACACCACCTACAGTTCGTTGTGGTGAAAGGAAAATAAAAATTCAAATGTTGAAACTGCGAAAGAGGCCGATGCAACAAATACGCCTGTCAGCATTAATAAATGTTTTACAAACTTGGAGTCGCACAGACTGATACGTATAAAAAGACACCTTGGGTTCTACCTGCGTGGGTCTTTTTGGGGTAGAATTCTTTCCGAAGACGCATGCCTACCGGAGGAAGATGAGGGATTTACAAAAGAATCCAGATAGATGTTTTGAGTTGTCGTTCATTTGTTCGTGTGACGCGTCTATAGATGATTAAGATAACAGCGTGCAGTGATCCGTGCTGAATTCGATAAGACGTTTGACAGTGAGACATGCCGGGAGATACAGAGAGAGGGAAGACTGCCTGTCTGTCTCTCTTGCTGTCTGTCTGTCCGTCTGTCCGTCTGTCGGTCAGTCTCTGTCTCTGTCACTGTCTCTGTCTGTCTGTCCGTCCGTCCGTCTGTTCTGTCTGTCTGTCTGTCTGTCTGTCTGTCTGTCTGTCTGTCTGTCTCTCTCTCTCTCTCTCTCTCTCTCTCTCTCTCTCTCTCTCTCTCTCTCTCTCTGTAAACTGTAATTGAAAAAGAAGTCTGGTTAGCGTTAAACAGAAATCAGAAAAGAAATACATGTAACATCTCAATATGGAATGAAATTACTCAAAATTTGAAATGTTGGGAAGACGGCTAACCACTAGATCTTAGACTGTATAGTGATAGATTATAGTACAGCATTCTGGGAAATATAGCTGTTTTACACAACGTAAGCAAAAAAACATCCTACCCACTTTGGAAAGAACAGCGGTTTTGAAGTGATTAATGCTATCTACAATCGTGCATTTGTGGACACTTTTAGGGACCAACCAGAACTTTTTACAAGCACTGAATGTGTATCCTTTTGTCATTTCAGACTTGACAGAGCTGTGTAACCTTCCTATTTTCGGCAGATGTCGACTGTTCAGTTGGGTGATGCGGGATGCTTTACTCAAACTGTCAATAGTTTGGGTTACCACACAAAACACACCCAACAAATCTTTCGGAATATGATACATTTCTTTCTGTTTTGTATCACTCAATTCCTTGATAAACAGGGGACGAACAAATCTGTCATTACTCTTTCAGGACATCTTATTCCGACAGTTCATATCATTTCGTTTGCGATAACATGCGAATAAAACTGGTCTGTATCATAGTCAAACATGTAAGCGCAGCTACGCGACCTATATGTGGTGTTTAAATATTTATTAATTTAGAATTTTTTTAAATATCGTCTACTATGTTTCCATTTAAAAGCTGGCTCACTGGTTCACAGCGTCGAGAAAAAAGCGAAGAGAAAAATCTTCCAACATCGTTAACATTTATTTACTCAAAGCAGTACATGACACAAAAAGGAAATACCTTTTACAGAGTGTCCATGTACATATTATTCATGCATTGGAGTGTCCAAGTGCTTATTATTCATGCACTGGAGTGTCCATGTACTTATTATTCATGCATTAGAGTGTCCATGTACTTATTAATCATGCATTGGAGTGTTCATGTACTTATTATTCATCATTGGAGTGTCCATGTACTTATTATTCATGCATTGGAGTGTCCATGTACTTATTAATCATGCATTGGAGTGTCCATGTACTTATTATTCATGCACTGGAGTGTCCATGTACTTATTATTCATGCATTGGAGTGTCCATGTACTTATTCTTCATCCATTGGAGTGTCCGTGTACTTACTATTCATGCACTGAAGAAATATGTTGCGTTTGAACCTAGACTGATGCCCGACCGCCCGTCCTCTGGTCGGGTGCAGGGGGCAATATGCGTTTTAGTGCGTCCGACCAGACGTTGGGCAGAGGGCGGCAAGGTGTAAGATGTACTGAACGCACACAAAGTGACAGACAGACAAAACGAAAATACCTGGATCAGTAGAAATGTGACAAGAACAAGGATGAGAAAAGAAAGGGGGGAATTCAAATTGCGTGCACAAGCTTTGAAGTTGGGGAGTTGAGAAAGTTCAGAATAAAAAAAAAAAAAATCCCAAATCGAAATCAGTTGTAACATTGTCGCAACCAAATATTTAAAAAATCAAGAGAATCTAGGTCCAGATTGTCTGTGTTGTTAAGGCGAAAGAAACTTGTTTTGGAAAGACACGCTTAAAGCATATGTTTTTTTTTTTCTGCAATAGAATTAAAACCCACCAGCTCATCCAAAAAAACTCTGACAGAGCCTACATAGGTCATTGGCAAGGAAAAAATAAATAAATGCGATCGGATTAACAGAAATGCATGCGGCACTGGAGACTCATGCGAGGAGATTCTCTCATACACCTTCACTGGTTAAAATCATACATAAACGTTTCAGCTGTGCAGCAGTTATCAAAAAGTCAAACATCTTTGTCAACGCATTGAACATTTCATTTGAAAATGACATAAAAAAAGCTCATTATTCTGAAACTGTGGTCTGAACTAGCACCCCATGTTGGTCAATCATGAGCCTGCTGTGCAGTCGTAATCTAGCTGTTGGATGAGGTATCTGGAAATAATGTCCCCAAGGTGCACAAGACCAGGGTCTTCCAGCACAAAAGCTTCGTCAACATCTCCACCGCTCGCTTCATGGACCGAAACCTTATTTCATGCTGGCGTTGATCTGACGTTGCTGGGTCTCGCTGACGTGTATTTTGTGCTGCATGGTCAAAGCTTTGATTCTGTCTTCGGCTTTTGTTACTGTAATCATGTCCATTTTTTGTAGTCCAGTGTTGACTAAGCTTCTGTTTCCTCTAGTTCCACCACCAGGCTGCACGATATGCAAGGCCTGCCCGGGCACACAGGCGACATTATACAGCTAAAGAAGCTATGAGAAGAAGAATCGATTTCTCGGAAAGATTACAGTGGTTCCTCTTAACTGCTGCGGTTTTTCTCGATGGAATCATTTGGAACTACTACATAAGAACTGACTGAATGGATTTTTTAAAATGTTTTTACTCTAGAAACATTCCGAGTCGGATGTTTCTAAAGAAAGTTGCACAATTTTATCAAAAATCGTTACCAAAATCACACGAACAGTGAAAACACCATTTACTAGTCAGCCCCCAGCCTCTTTCCTGCTCCTTCCCCCCGCCCACCCTTCCCATTTCCCATTCCCATCCAACTGTCTAACATATTCTGTTGTTGTTGTTGTTGTTGTTGTTGTTGAAATCTTGAAATGTAAAGAACCCATTGAAAATAGATTTGTCTCCGGCCCACAGAACTACGCAATGTACTGCAGGCACATGTGCAGATAGGCCATATCTGTATAACGAAATGTTACGTTTAAACTTCTTCTATTACCAGTGACTTATCTGAATTAATCCTCCCCTCCATCGGTACAAAAACATCTAGTGGCAAAAAGATTTGGGGATATTTAAGGAATGTACAGAAGCTTGACAGATACCGACATTGATCGGTACATGGACCAAAGCTTTTTTTTGGTGTCAGTGTTGGTTCTCCTATCGGTGTTGTGTCTCCTTGACGTGCCTTGTAAATGTTTGATTCTAACCTCGGTTTTACGTAATTGCAACATTGTATATTTCAAAATCCACTGCTTGTTTAGCAAGGACTTACCAACATAACATATGCAGCGTTTATACTACTAAACTTAAATCCAAAGCATTTACAGTTATAAGTATTTTAATTTTCAATGACCTAACGGATATTGTGCATACTAATCTGGGTGACAAATTGCTGAGGTAAAAAGCACTGTGTAAAGTTTGGTTGAAACAACATATTACGTCCGTTGGCAGGGTTGCAGCTCCGACATGTTGTTTCGAAAACGGTTATTTCCAGGTTGTTGCTCCCAAATACCCCTGATGGCATTATCATTCAATTAGAAAAAATTTCATAGAATAAGTTGAAAAACAGCAGTTTCACGTATACACAAAGGAGGGGCCAATATACCTGATATTGTTAAAGCAACAACAACAACAACAACAACAACAACAACATTGGGAACGTATCCACAAATATATCTATAACGATAGCTTAAAATAGAAATTTCATTTTCACATTAACAAATCGATAATTTACGGTTTGATTTATTTTAACCTGATAGAGATGTGTGTGTGTGTGTGTGTGTGTGTGTGTGTGTGTGTGTGTGTGTGTGTGTGTGTGTGTGTGTGTGTGTGTGGTGTGTGTGTGCGTGGAAGGGGGGGGGGATTCAATCAATAATTTAGCAGAGGATTTAGGAGCGGAGCACCAGGATTAAAAAAAAGTGGATAACATGTGAATGGAAAGAAAATTTTGTTAAAGAAAAATGGATTAATTGTCTTTATTAATCATTTTGCAATGATTTGATTGATTCCTTTTCAGGTAGGATTTTGTGAGATTTAATTTGAACATCACTTTTCATACCAAAATGTAAATGTGACAACCAGATGCCCTATTTTCGACATTTTGAAACTGAATTTAAAACCAGAAAAAAAAAACAATAAAAAGAAAAAAAAACGTAGCCTACATTACTACTAAGAAACGGAACTGGTTTCACAATGTTGGCTAAAATACAAACCTTATTTTGAAGAGTGATGCGACTGTATTATTATGAAACCAATGGAGACCAGTGGAGACCTAAGGAAGTGACATGCACAAAAGATTTTTTGATTCAAAATATGATTGGCTAAAACAGCATCGGTTTATTTTCTTTTTACCTTGTTGTTGTGCTTCAGATCCCGAAATAAATCCATTCAATCTCTGAGGTCTCACTGTCTATATGTGTGCTCTGTTGACCGAGTCTAGCAAGCGACAAAATGCAGAAAAAAGGTGAGCACTGCCCGTCACAGCACAAACATTTGCCCGATGACTGGGTGGTAACACAACACAGGTGCTACATGCTGGTGACTGTTGATACTTTACGTGAGTTTGGCAATACTGACCAGAGCGACTTTAAGAAAGCACAGGACTATTGCAGATTTCTGGGGGCACCCTGGCGGCCCCAAAGCGTGAACTGGAGTGGCTTCAGGCACTGTATCAATATGCGATATTGAAAGATACATTTATGCATCACATTGCCATTGGTGTTTCTTGGGGTGACCTGTCTTTCCTAAACATATATAGACATACCGTGACAGCTTACGACAAGACGGTGCTTTACCATGCAAGTATACGTCATCCCCTCAAAGAGATAGAAGTAAAGTTATGCGCTATGTTATTCTTGGGCGGAAGAATAGGAACGACCAGATGTGAATCAAGTTTGGAAAGGGTGTTATGTGAGGTTTCAAGGGAGCAACCGACAGAAACAGCATCTGTACGCTTCATGAATGTCTCCTTCTCAAAGCTCACACGCGAACATTTCACCACATGTCAGAGTGGTCACGTGACTCACACATTCCTATCATGTGGTCCACACAACGTGTGTGATGAAGATTACGTAGCCCTGTGTTCTTTCTACGGCAAGCAATTTGCAGGTAGCAGTCATGAATCAGTCACTGTTGTCACAAACCAGTCGTTTTGTTTAGCTGTGACCACGGGGACACTGATCTGTCCTACACTTTTGTGTGTGATTTCAGACCGGACTGCCGAGACAGGACCGATGAGTCGTTCTGTACACATACCCCTTGTACTGGTGTCACGTGCAGGAGTGGTCATGTGTGTCCTTGAGCAAACGTTGTGACAGAATGTCTGACTGCCTTGATGATTCCGATGAAATTGATTGTAAGCATTATCTAGAAAGTCGTTCAAAGTTATATCAATACTTGATGGCACCAGTGCTCATCCGTTTCGATGGGATAATGGAATTTGTTTTGTCCAAAATGAAAACGGATGACCTGTGTCCTGAGACCCACTACCGTTGTCCTGGTGATGTCAACGACTGTTTTTACCCGCCTACACCCGCTGCAACGGAATGTATGACTGCGTTTACCATGAAGATGAAGAAAGCTGTGAAGAAATGATGTGCCCAGGGTTCTTTAGATGCCGATTACACACCGTGTGTGTTCACAGTGAGAATGTGTGTGACGGCTGGCCCTCACTGCCCTCTTCATGATGATGAGCTATTGTGTGACACAACGTGTCCTGAGAGTTGCATATGTCAAGGACATGCATTTCTGTGTCCTCGGCCATTCCCCGCCCATCTCTTTCCTCAGCTCCGCTTCCTAGATGGCACAGGTTCAGGAATGGCGCTTTCTGATTTGAGGAATAATATTTATATCGTTTATTTATCTGTTGCCCGGTGTTCATTAACATCCATATCTGTGATCCCATTGTTTAATCTAAACTATTTAGATCTATCTGACAACGACTTAAAACATATAAACATGACTGTGTTTGTTCCCTTGCAACATCTACAGGTGCTCTCCCTTGCGAAAAATCCCATTGCTTTTTTCAGTAATGAGGCAACGCAGGCAATATCTACCATCTTCCAAACCAAACTAAACGAATTAGATTTTTCTCACTCAAAGTTAACAGTATTCGACAGTCAGTCGATTTCCAGTTTCTTATCGATAAGAAATCTTAATCTATCTTACACGTCCATTCATACCATAGGAC
>JADBJO010003133.1:221537-224037 GCA_016801955.1 Conus betulinus | reverse complement strand
CCAATATCCAATATAGTCCTTTTCAAACACATCTACCAAACTTACATCGCCCCAGAGCTTGAAATGTACTGTCTGGAATGACCAAAAGGCAAAACTAATAAAAAAAAAAAAAAATTCAGATGCTGGTGGAAAACCTCGACACAGAAGAAATTATTGTTAGATACATTGACAGTTCCGTCACCAAAGATCAGTCAGGCTGGGAATACGTACTAAAGAAAATGACAGAACTATTCAGGAAGACAATGGTGTGTACAGTTTAACAGCTTCCAGTCTAAAAATGGAGGCAGAAGCAGTAACACAAGCACTCCACTGGCTCTCACCCACAGACCAGCTTGCAACTCAACAGGCCATGATACTGACTGACTCCGTGAAGCGAAAATCTGTAGATGCAACATGTATTTGTCTGTTGTTCATTGATAGCTTTTGAAGTGCCGCCCAACATGTCAGAAAATAACCGACTTTTGAATACTTTCATTGAAACACAGCGTGTGTGTGTCCTTGTGGAGATAAATGTGGGATACTCCAGTATGTGTCTTTCTGTGAAAAAGGGCAGAGACTGAGACAGCGAAAAAAAGACCGTCAGAGAGAGAGAGAGAGAGAGAGAGAGAGAGAGAGAGAGAGAGAGAGAGAGAGAGAGAGAATCAATGGCTTTGAAGTAAGCTGTCTCCACAGACAGACAGACAGACAGACAGACAGACAGAGAGATTGAGAGAGAGAGAGACAGACAGACAGACAGACAGACAGAGATTGAGAGAGAGAGACAGACAGACAGACAGACAGATTGAGAGAGAGAGACAGACAGACAGACAGACAGACAGAGAGATTGAGAGAGAGAGACAGACAGACAGACAGAGAGATTGAGAGAGAGAGAGAGACAGACAGACAGACAGACAGACAGAGAGATTGAGAGAGACAGACAGACAGACAGACAGAGAGATTGAGAGAGAGAGACAGACAGACAGACAGACAGACAGACAGACAGAGAGATTGAGAGAGAGAGAGAGAGAGACAGACAGACAGACAGACAGACAGACAGAGAGATTGAGAGAGACAGACAGACAGACAGACAGACAGAGAGATTGAGAGAGAGAGAGAGAGAGAGAGAGAGAGAGAGAGAGAGAGAGAGAGAGTGAACGAACGAACGAACGAATTTTATTTCCAGAGGGTAGTGGAGTAAGCATAACTGCTTCCAAATGCAACAACCTAATGTACAAAAGTGAACACAGACAGAAGGGAGGGATATGGTGTGGGGTGGGGGGGCGGGGGCTGGTGGGGGCATTATAGGGGGAGAGAGAGAGAGACACAAAGAGAGAGAGAGAGAGAGAGAGAGAGAGAGAGAGAGAGAGAGAGAGAGAGAGAGTTAACAAAAAATAGCAATGAGAGACAGAGTGAGGGAGAAAGGAAGCGGTAGGGAGAAACAAAGGCATGGCATTTAACATTAACATAAAAGGTACACAAGAGAGAGAGAGAGAGAGAGAGAGAGAGAGAGAGAGAGAGAGAGAGAGAGAGAGAGAGAGAGAGAGAGAGAGAGAGAGAGAGAGAGAGAGAGAGGCTGTAAAAGAGAAGGTAAACATTACGTCATTAAATTCAGGTCTTGACTGAAAGAAACCAACCATTTATAACTTTTCCATTAAATATCTGTTATGCTTTTTTGAACGATAATAAACTATTTTTTTTTTTTTTTTATGTATTCTGGGATTTCATTCCATAATTTTTCCTCCTGAATAGATAAAAGATGTCATAAAGAGATCAGTTCTTGGACGAGGGATATAATATTGTACTTTTGTTACGAAACTCTCGTACGGGAAATTTCTCTCGGAGATAGAATGGTGCAAGGTTATTCATAATCTTAAACACAAAAGACAGCTTTGTTGAAGATACATTTAAACTCAAAAGGCAAGATGTTTAGTTCTTTATAATCACTTATTTCCAGAGAGGAAGATTTAAGAAGTATAAGTTTGAGAGAGCGTCTGTAGAGACTTTCAAGATGCCTTAAGGAGGCTTTACTAGCTAAATCCCAACAGGTTGAAGCATAATCCACATCACTTTGAATATAAGCATGAAAAAATAATTTCCGAGTGTGTTGATCCAAGAAATGTTGATTGATTCTATTCAGCTGAAAGACTTTTTTTCGATATTCTTTTTTGATAAAGTCGAAAGCTGATTCGTCCAGGATAAATATTGTCAATAATAAGACCAAGTAGTTTGTGAGAACTTACTTCATCTAACACGTTATCATATTTTTAATTCCTTTAGGTTATGTTTGATATTTTGTCGCTTTTGTCTTGTTGATATTAACATGAATTTAGATTTTTGAGGATGAAGTGCCATATGATTAAGTTCTGTCCATTTTATGAGCCTGTCAACGTCATTTTGTAAATCAGCGCACGCTACATCTGCATTTTTCCTTTAGAGAGAGAGAGAGAGAGAGAGAGAGAGAGAGAGAGAGAGAGAGAGAGAGAGAATACGTCAATGGAAACAAGCAATAAAACAATCCCAC
>JADBJO010003133.1:209037-214037 GCA_016801955.1 Conus betulinus | reverse complement strand
CAGCTGAAAATTTTACAGAATGACTTGCGTACGTCGACAATCAAGATATGATTGTCTAGGCCCTTTTTGTAAGTACAACGTTATCATTGTACACTCTTAAAGAAAAAGACTGCATGTGGTGTAGAAGAAAGCACACTTAGTCCCTGTCGTTGAGCCCAGGGGATGATTCCTGATTTTTTACATGAAAAATTGATTATGATTTTGTTCTTTTTCTTTATTTTTTCTTTTATTTGTTCAATGTTTTTGGGTGTTTCAAGATCTGACGCAATCCCTCTCTCTCTCTCTCTCTCTCGGGCCTCTCTCTCCTCCTCTCTCTCCCGCCTCAACCTCCCTTCCTCTCTCCTCTCTCTCTCTCCCTCCTCTCCCCTCTCTCTCTCTCTCTCAATCCTCTTCTCTCTCTCTCGTCTGTCTCTCTTCTCTCTCTCTCTCTCTCTCCTCTCTCTCTCTCTCTCTGAAAATTCTTGAGTCTGAATGATCTGGCAAAATCTGATGATGATTGTCCTTGGCCCTTCTTTTTTTCTGGAAAGGCTTGAGACTCTATGAAAAGCTCCTTTTATCTCACCCATCTTTTTGCCTCCCCCGAGAAAAAGACAAAATGTGAGCCCACTGGTGTTTCATGATGAGTTATTCACTCTCACCTTCTCGGCCCCTTCTTCGCTAGCTGTTCCCTCCCCCTCCACTCAGTATCTCCTCTGATCCTCTCTCCCTCTCTCCTCCATCCGCATCCTCTCCTCTTGCCCTTTCTCCAGCCCTCTCATAATCTTTCTCACCCATCTCCCTTGCCTCTGACATGAGACGGTGATTGAAGAATTCTTGTCCATCTGAACTGTTTCCCCACACTGTGATAATCCGTGCACAAAGGATCTTTATGAAAGCTGGTGGTTTGTGGTCATATCGCACTTCTCAATTCCTCTTCGTCAGCCTCCTGTTATCCCTCACCGCCTCCCCTGCCCCTCACCCCTCTCTCTTGCCTCTCTCTCTCCCCTAAAATCTCTACATCCCTGTTCTGTCCTAGGGCTCTCCGTACATATTCTGGCACCACTCAAAATGATGAAAACGATAGCGAATTCTGTTTCATGGAAAAGCTTGATACTCTGAACAAGATCAAAGACAAAGTCCGCAGGAAACGTCAGACTTAAACTCCAAGAAAAATGAGAAGAACTGTTGTTGTTGTTTTCTAAATGAGGTAATTCACTCTCACATTCTCGCAATTTTCTTTAGGCTGTACAAAAGCAGATACCCTGATCAATGATAATGAGCATATGCACCGCAACACCCCAGCCCTTATAATTATGTTGTCACCCATCTTTTTGCCTGACACAAGAGAAAAAGAATACATCCCTCTGTCCACGAACTGTGCCCACAATGTTGATAATCCGTGCACAAAGGTGTGTTCCATTCTATCATGATTATTAGCTGGATGACTTTATCCCTTCCCTTCGTCAAGCCTCCTGTTCTCTCACCCCTCCCCCCCCCCCCCCCTCCCTTAGCAGTGCTTCCCCTTTTCCCTCCTGCCCATCCTTCCTTTCATCCTCATCCTCCCTTCTCCTCTTTCCTGTCGCGGTGTCTTCCCTTTCTCTTCTCAATTAAATGTACCATGAACTTCTCTTCGTTTTGATACGTGTGTTTTTTTCAGGCTGAGTAACGAGGCCTGTTACTGTGATTGTACGATGACAGGTGCACATGTTAGTGTGTGTGCGCGTGTGATCTTGTGTGTTTGATCTTGTGTGTTTGATCTTGTGTGTGTGTGTGTGTGTGTGTGTGTGTGTGTGTGTGTGTGTGTATGTGGTGTGTGTGTGTATGTGTGTGTGTGTGTGTGTGTGTGTGTGTGTGTGCGTGTGTGTGTATGTGTGTGTGTGTCTGTGTGTGTGTGCACGAGTGTTACGAGCGTGCATGTGTGTGTGCGGGCGCGCTTGCTTGTATGTACATGTGAGTGTGTATGTGTGTGTGTGTGTGTGTGTGTGTGTGTGTGTGTGTGTGTGTGTGTGTGTGTGTGTGTGTGTGTGTGTCTGTGTGTGCGTACACGTGTGTGTACAAGCGTGCATGTGTGCGTGCGGGCGCGCTTAAATCGTACGTACGTGTGAGTGTGTATGTATATATACACTCACACAATTCTTAAACAAACCTTGCTCTTATGTCTTGTATTGGAGAAATAGGGAGAGATGAGCATTTATACCTGCAGTGGTAGATAATTCTTCCTAACTAACAGTATGTGCTTGAGAGGGTGAATGGGGAATGATAATAAATGCTTCTCAAAATGAGCCTTCAGCAAGCTTATAGTCTCCAAGGGGGAGACAATCTCCAATGGGGAGAAAACTCACTAACATATAACTCCTGGTCAGATACCGGTATTTCGAAACCTGATTGTTTCTCCTCAGTGACCGCGGAAAGTGATAACTTGACTCCTCTGCCTTTTCGGTTTTAAGAAGAATGCTATCCCAGAAAAAGGCTGGTGTGCAATACCGTAGTATGTTTGTTGAGTTTTCATACACACACACACACACACACACACACACACACACACACACACACACACACACACACACACATATATATATATATATATATATATATATATATATATATATATATATACACGTAGAGAGAGAATATGATTTTGTTAGGGGGGGGGGTGTAGAGGGAATTGGGGGATGGGGGGTGGGACAAGAGTGCACATGAGAATGAAGAGAAGGAAATGTCATTAAATGTCTATTTCAGGATCTGCACATGTAAGAACTTGTTATTATTATCATCGTTTTTATAATTTCTAATAAATTTTCATCATCATCATCTCCAGCAGCAGCAGCGGTAGTGGTGGGGAGTAGTTGTTGTAGTTGTAGTAGTAGTTGTTCTTGTTGTCGCTGTTGTTATTGTTGTTGTTGTGTTGTTGCTGTTATTGTTGTATCTCTTCTTCTTCTTCTTCTTCTTTCTTCTTCTTCTTCTTTCTTCTTCTTCTTCTTCTTCTTCTTCATTAATTAATTTGTTAAATAATGATAATATTAAAAGTCTCAGATTCTGTGGCTTTTAATGACCTGCTCTGATTTTCTGCAGACGTTGATGCTCGTGGTAATTTGGAGTCAGAGTCGACAGTATCAGCAAGTTGATGGAGGCTGCAGCTGAATGGACGGGGCAGCACTATCCAGAGGCTGATAGTCACCTCTCTTGGCTCCTCCACTACGGCAGTTACTGTCGTCAGTACGATCTAGGTAACTGACGTCCTGCGTCTAGTGGATGAGTTTTTTCTGTTAAATACTGATTGATGAGAATAAGGACGATGACTTTGGAGTTCCATTTCGCTATGATACTGCCTGACAGGGCTTCACTCTATGCTTATTTTCAAATTATTTCCCAGCGTCAAGCAGACCCTAAAATCAGCTATGACTAGGAGCTGGTCGAGGCACAAATGTCACACACATAAAAATGGATCTGAAGGAAATCAAACCCACGATCTTCCGGCCAGGAATCTGTAAATCAAACCGCTACGCCACGGTGGCTGGTCGTGTTGGATCAGTTCAATCAACACTTGATATCATTTGAGTGGTTTCAGTAGCAATGCCGTGTCTCTCTCTCCTCTGACTGGCTGCCTTATGATGATGCATTACAAACAACTTTCAGGGCAACACAGTGCTGGGGCTTTGACAGAACAAACAAACAAGGATGTAGATGAACACAAAAGTGCCAGAGTTAGTGGTTTGGTAATGCTGCCAGTGATTTGCACATAAGATGAGACAACCAGCACAAACCTTTCCCATCAATCCCCTTGTGATCATGGGGACACACTTCCTCTGAACAGCGGTGTTGGGAGGAAATTCATATTACCAAGATTTGGGGTCCACATCCTGGCACATTATTGAAAAGTGCCCTTCACATTGGCGCTCTTAGATCACCGCTCCCCCCGCTCTTTTGATGTTAGGACGGTACTTGATGCATCTCGCTGTCTCCCACTCTCTTAGCCGAGGGCTGTTCCTGGTGGTCCATTCTCTGGGCTTGGTGTTGAGGGGAAGGCCAGGTGACAGAGGAAAATAGCTTGGTGTGAGGATCTTAAGGAGATTCCGGAGGTCTTCATGAGCTGTAGTCGTAGGGTTCAGATCGGGTACCCGACAGAAGCATCAGATATTGCGAATGCTGCACACACGAGGTCACACACACACACACACACACACACACACACACACACACACACACACACACACACACACACACACACACACACACACACACACACACACACACACACACACACACACACATCTTCTGGACATAAGTGGCCATGGTAATTTTACATCAGAATCATGAGTATGGGCAAGTTTTTGGAGACTGGATTCAAATGGACGGGGCAGCACTTTAGCAACGAAGAAATCGCCGTGTCAGTGGTGGTGTCCTGCCCATATTAGATCAGAGTTTTACAATACTAATGGATCATGATGAGGGTGATAGATACGATGACGTGGGGTTCCGTTCTGCTCTGATACTACTGTATGACGAGGATATATTTTGTACTTACTTTTAAACCATATCCTTGTGTCAACCAGGCCCCAAAGTTAACAATGGGTAGCAGCTGGTGGAGGCATAACAATCCCGAAAATAAATGGTTGTGGTGGGGAAACAAAAACCCAAGACTTCCCTGCCAGGATTCCACACGACGCTAACCGCTATGCTGTGGTGGCTGCGCGTGTTGTATCAGTATGGTCCACTAACTAGTCCTGAAGTGACTCAGCAACGGCGCGGTGTGTCTCCTCCACTTCGCTGCTTCATGACAACATACATCATGAAGTATTTCCAGCGCGCTGTAGCCCTGGAATTATGACAGAATCCCAGAATTAGTAGCCTGGGGAGACTACCAGCGATGGGACACAGAAGATGAGATCGAAAACGAAAGAAAAAAAAGGAACGAAAATCACCATCCCTATCAAAGTCTTGGTGGTCGTGGACACGTTTTCTCTTAACAACTCTGTTTGGAAGACACTTACTACATTACCAAGGCTTTGGGTCCACATCCT
>JADBJO010003133.1:189037-191537 GCA_016801955.1 Conus betulinus | reverse complement strand
GGTCAGGTCTGAACTCTTCCTTTTTGGGGGGAGCCAGAACCAGTCCCTGGGTGGCGTGGGAACGAAACACGTCACGTATTCTAACTTGAACAGTACAACACCAACTATTAAATGGTTTTCCTCAGGGTCACCAATGTAGAGAAGTCGAGTACACATTTTCTTGCAGATCGATCAAACTGCAAGGATCAAACAACCATCAGGTGCAGGTTGGAATCCATCGATGACATCTAAACGACAGTCTGCAATAGAGAGGTGTTTTTTTTTTTTTCATGAAAGAGCAGGTTTAGCGTGTTTACTACGTCTAGAGAAAAGCACGAGCACCACATCTGGCGTTCTTTGGATTTGATTCATTTTCATCATGGGTCGTAGACTTGCAGCGACCGACGCGCCAGTAGTCAGGAAACTCTGCAGTTCCTTGTCCTTAAACAATGATGTGTGACAGTATAAAGGCATCATAACATTCGGAAGAGTAGGACAGTTTGGCCGTTGGTATGGATGACATGTTACACATAGCATGCACCCTGAGTGAGAAATGGAAAGAATGAAGGAAGTAAGGAAAATGAGTCATCGATATTGAACGATATTGACTGGATGACACGGGAAACGACTGAATGAAGCGCCAGCTGGCAGCTCTTCAGTCGGCACTACCCAGGTAGGCAGCCCGTTGTGTAAACGAGTGTGGATTGTGAAGCGCTTAGAGCTTGGTCTCTAGCCGAGAATAGGCGCTATATAAGTATTCATTATTATTATTATTATTATTATAACCGGCCCCGTGTTTTACAATATCCGTCCGCGGACATCACCAGTCTATCTCTGACTTCCTACCCTCTGTAGAATGGTTTTGAACAGAGAATCACAGCTGCGCGCATGTTGGTGTCGGACAAGGGCCTTTTTGTGTGTATGAAGGCAAAAGAATGATATACGAATGTGTGTAGCTGATGTGATTATCCTCATAGGTCAGTGGACAATGAATAAATACAATCAAGCACTAACCAATTAGCCAAACTCTCTCTCTTTCTCCCCCCACCCCACTCTCTCTCTCTCTCTCTCTCTCTCTCTCTCTCTCCTCTCTCTCTCTCTCTCTCTCTCTCTCTCTCTCTCTCTCTCTCTCTCTCTCTCACTGGCAATTTTAGCAACAGTATTGTGACCACCCATCCTTTTCATCTATATTTACCACAACACAACTACAATTGTGATTTTTTTATGATGAAGGCAATGCACACACACACACACACACACACACACACACACACACACACACACACACACAAACACACACACACACACACACACACACACACACACACACGTGCGCGCGCGCACAGAGACAGAGAGACACAGAGAGAGAGAGAGAGAGAGAGAGAGAGAGAGAGAGAGAGAGAGAGATTCAACGTGGAGATGAGAGAGAGAGAGAGAGAGAGAGAGAGAGAGAGAGAGAGAGAGAGAGAGAGAGAGAGAGAGATTCAACATGGTTACTTTCCAGTCGCAAAGTGAAACGACTGCAGGCGGAAATCTAAACAAATCTTAAATAAATGTCAGCGAACCGCGTGGACAAACGAGTCACACGACAACACACAACGCGTTTCGACCTCTTAGGTCTTCTTCAGGTGAAACAAAGACGAACAAAATAACGAAAATGCACTTAGCTTTGATCGCTTCAGATTGCTTCTGAGTTCAGCGCAAGAAAGAGAAACGTGGACAAACGAGTCACAAGACAACACACAACGCGTTTCGACCTCTTAGGTCTTCTTCAGGTGAAACAAAGACGAACAAAATAATGTGTGTGCATTGCCTTCAACGCTCTCTCTCTCTCTCTCTCTCTCTCTCTCTCTCTCTCTCTCTCTCTCTCTCTCTCTCTCTCTCTCTCTCTCTCCTCTCTCTCTCTCTCTCTCTGTGCGCGCGCACGTGTGTGTGCGTGTGTGTGTGTGTGTGTGTGTGTGTGTGTGTGTGTGTGTGTGTGTGTGTGTGTGTGTGTGTGTGCATTGCCTTCAACGCTTTCTTCCTTGCGCTGAACTCAGAAGCAATCTGAAGCGATCAAAGCTAAGTGCATTTTCGTTATTTTGTTCGTCTTTGTTTCACCTGAAGAAGACCTAAGAGGTCGAAACGCGTTGTGTGTTGTCTTGTGACTCGTTTGTCCACGTTTCTCTGGGCGGTTCGCTGACATTTATTTAAGATTTGTATGGTTACTTTCCGTCTGTTACCGGACAAAAACCCAACGGCAACAAAGGGGATTCGATAACCTTACAAGAACTGTCACTCAGTTCGCACACGTTATTGACGCTCTCCACCGTTGAAATCCAGAAGCCTTCAATCGATTGCAGATAGCCATTAAAAGTCCAAAAGCAAAATTAAAAAAAAAAAAAAATGAACCATGGTTTAAGGCTTGGTCTTGTTACTGGGAGCGTTCGATTTTATGGATGTGCGGGTGTGTTTCTCTAACCTTCAATGCTATTAGTCTCCAACTTGTGTTTCCTTTTCTCTACAATTCAGGCATCAAGTA
>JADBJO010003133.1:181537-184037 GCA_016801955.1 Conus betulinus | reverse complement strand
GTTTTAATTTCACATTCCATTCAACACTGCCGTTGAGTATAGGATCTTAAAACCTGTTTTTTTTTTGTTTTTTTTTGTCATCGTGCGCGTACACATATATACGAGGAGGATCTGACCACTAACAAGAAATGTATGTAAGCATGCTAACAAACAAAAAACAAACGATCAAATAGATCTGGGATCCAGACGTCCACCCACAAAGTTTAAGCCGGGATTCAAACCCGCAACTCTTAGACTGACAGTCCAGAGGTGTAAACCACGTCTCTCTCTGCCGTTTGTGACCAAAATGAAAAGAAAAAAAAAAAGAAAAGAAAATCACTAGAAAAAAATCAAACGAACAAAGAGAGAAAGAAATAAGCCTTTCTTTCTGTCATAGTGTCAAAACTGTAAACGAAGAGACCAGGACAGGGGGTCGGAAGAAGGGAAGAAGGACAGAGGGGAGAAGAGACAAGAGGATGGAGGGTTAAACGGAAGGAGGCGTGAAGCTCCTGAAACTTTGGAAGTCTCTATTTCCCCTGCTGCGGTCAGAGATTAGGAAGTGAGGATGGAGGACTCGCTTCAAACGACACAAGCTGGAAGAATCAGGAGATCACCATAAGCAGCATTGTCTAGTGCATGATACAGGTTAAGATAACCGTGCAATTACATCAATACTTGTCTTCCTGCACAGAAATAGCCCCAAACAACAGCTAGTTGTAGTAGGTGCTGCTGTTGTGGTTGCAGCAGCAGCAGCAGCAGCAGCAGCAGCAGCAGTAGTAGCACTAGTAGCCGTATCAGCAGTCATCGTCGTCGTCGGAGTAGACGTAGTAGTAGCTGTTGATGTTGTTCTTGTAGCAGCAGCAGCAAAAGTAGTAGTGGCGGTAGTAGTAGTAGTAGCAGTAGCAGTAGTAGCCGTGATAGCAGTAGTAGTAGTAGTAGTAGTAGTAGTAGTAGTAGTAGTAGTGCTGCAGCTGTTGTATTGTAGCAGCAGCAGTAATAGTAGTACCAGTAGTCGCAGTCGTCATCGTCGTGCTGTCGTCGTCGTCGTCGTCGTCGTCGTCGTCGTCTTCATAGTAGTAGTAGTAGCAGTTGTTTGTTGTTGTTGCTGATGTTGTTGTTGCAGCAGGCGCAGCAGTAGGCGTAGTTGCAGTTGTAATATAAGCGGTAATAGTAGTAGTAGAAGAAGTAGGCTAGTAGTAGTAGTAGTAGTAGTAGTAGTAGTAGTAGTAGTGGCTGTTGTTATTGTGATTGCTGATATGCTGCTGTTGCTGCTGCAGCTGCTGTAGTTTTAATGGTGGTATAAATTATGGCAGGTCTCCTATTCGTATGTGTCAGTTCTCAGGGAATCCTAAAGGAAAGAAATGTTCCCAGTCATTACTGTGTGGTCCAGAAAAAAACTAGGTTTTAGCCAGTGTTCAAATGGTCCAAGTCGATGGTTGGGGCTTCCCTTAATAACAAAAAATGGCACCAATGTCAGTTTGTTGTGTGAAATACACTCCCTTAAGCTCTGATGTCTTTCAACGAAAAGACAAGAAGCACTTTTTGCAAAACGTTTCCACACAACATAAAACTTTCAGCAGACCACACATATGAGTGGGCAGAGAGCGAGCGAGCGAGCGAGAGAGAGAGAGAGAGAGAGAGAGAGAGAGAGAGAGAGAGAGAGAGAGAGAGATCTTAATTTAAGAAAATAATGGATGAACGAAAAAAAAAACCTTTTCATATTAAATAACTCTTGTCCTTTACAGTGACCGTGCTACCAAAAAGGAAAGAACAATTCGAGTTATGTTAAAACAAACCTCACCTCCAACAGCGAAACATATAATTATGCATTCTTGAAATTGCACACTCACTAAAACACAAGACATCCCGTCACAAAATCACACCCCCCCCCCCCCCCCCCCCCCCCCCCCCCGTCCCCCCCCACGTCCCCTACTGTATATATGTGGCGTTATATTTGTGAATTTGCATCTTTCTTCAAACCAGCAACATTATGCTAACGTCATAAAATCTGTAGAAAAACTTCTTATTTCGTGAAATGGACAAACCACAGATTTTTTTTAATTAAATAAATAAAAATGGCTGCACATTTCGTAAGCAGAACAAAAAAAAAAAAAAAGAAGAAAATTATTTCAGTGCAAGTTTGCCTATTTTATGAAATAAGCAAATTCCGATGTGTTCTCTCTCTCTCTCTCTCTCTCTCTCTCTCTCTCTCTCTCTCTCTCTCCTCTCTCTCTCTCTCCACCCTCTCTCTCTCCTCTGTAAAAGACTGACAGACGGAAAGAGACAGACAGACAGACAGACACAGACAGACAGACAGGCAGGCAGGCAGGCAGGCAGACAGGCAGACAGACAGATAGACAGACAGACAGAAACAGAGACAGAGACAGAGAGAGAAGATTTAGATCATACCGCTGACATTTCCATTTAAAACAGACAGTATTCAATCCAAATACACTTTCGCACGGACTCTGAAGGCATTACATGTCTATCTTTCTTCTTCTTCTTCTTTCTTCTTTTTCTT
>JADBJO010003133.1:161537-174037 GCA_016801955.1 Conus betulinus | reverse complement strand
TATAATGCAAAATGCCTCAATGTCAGCTGAAACAGCTGACGTCATTCTAGAGTGATATCCCATCAAAAAAAAAAAAAAGGCATGACGTCTGTGAACATGCCTGATGTTACTGAAAATGACGGATAGTAATTAAAAGCAAGTGCTACACAAAGTGAAAACTACACGGAGTCACGTAAAATGCTTAGCGTCCAGTTTTAAAAAAAAAAAATGCTTAATGTCACTTTTGACCCCAGACTTCGTGTCTTACCCCTAATACTTTCCAAAATTGTAGCGGTAGGCGAACCGCGCAGGAGGTCAACTGCTTTGCACAGTCTGACACGGGCATCTGTAGGATTGAGCGAGGCCGATATTTCCCTCTCCGGCATTCTCTTGACAGTTCTCTGGCAGCACCTGCAGACCCTCAGCTTTTCAGTCATGTGCTGATGCTGCTGACTCCACAAAACACCTCTGTCATGCGTATAGCCTATATGCAGATACGTGTGCTCACATAAACCCACAAATCACACACACACACACACACACACACACACACACACACACACACACCACACACACACACACACACACACATGCACATGCAACACACACATATGCACACGCACTTCTGCACACACACACACACACACACACACACACACACACACACACACACACACACACACACACACACACACACACACGTGTGCGCACACACACACACACACACACACACACACACACACACACACACACACACACACACACACATACACACAACACGCACACACACACACACACACACCACACACACACACACACACACACACACCACACACACACACACACACACACACAAACACACACACACACACACACAACACACACACACACACACACACACGTGCACACACACACACGTGCACACACACACACACACGTGACACACACACGTGCACACACACACACACCACACACACACACACACACACACACACACACACACACACACACACTGGTAGGTAGGCACTCAAGGTCTGACCAGCGCGTTGGGCTAATGCGTAGGTCAGACATCCGCTGAGTCGTAGCCACGAGACCCTCTTCTTCAAGTGTCTCATTTTGTTGTTCATTCATTTATCCATCAGCTTCAAATCATGCGTAGTGTGGTCTCAAAACTTAGCGGATGTGTGTAGCGTATATGGACTAGTCCGCACGCAGCGACGCCTCCTTGATGAAACTGAAACTGTTGGACGATCTCTCTCTCTCTCTCTCTCTCTCTCTCTCTCTCTCTCTCTCTCTCTGCTCTTGCTCTCATTCTTTAAACTATAGTTAGTTCTCCCACTTCTCCCGTTCACATTGCTGGTGTCCTACTGTAAAAAAAAAAAAAAAGATAAAAGCAGGTTTGAATCCAGGACCTATCATGTACCGATCGTGAGGCAGTGTGCAGCTGCAAATGTGCAGTTTACAGAAAAAGCTTGCCTGTCCTCACATTTGACTGGCTCAAGTTCATTCCTGACACAGCGCATATTAAAGAGAGCTGCTTCATACAAACACCAACAGTAACATAGCTGCATGTGAAGATGTGCAACACACACACACACACACACACACACACACCACACACACACCACACACACACACACACACGCACGCACGCACGCACGCACGCACACACACACACACACACACACACACACACACACACACACACACACACACACACACACACACCACACACACACACACACACACTGTCAAGGTTGGTTGGTTATGTTTAAAGTCTTTTCATCGTGTCGATGATTTTAGACTCTAGCATCAAAAACAGCGAAACGTTATCAATTTTAACATCATCCAAAATTTAAAAACTGAAAAAAGAAAAAAGAGAGAGAGAGAGAGAGAGAGAGAGAGAGAGAGAGAGAGAGAGAGACAGAAGAGAAGACAGACAGACAGAGACAGGCAGACACAGACAGACAGAGACAAAGGCAGAAGGTCAGAGAGAGAGAGAGAGAGAGAGAGAGAGAGAGGGGAGGGGAGTTACAAGAAACGAGCAATAGAACTACACAACAAATAACTTAGATAATTGAAATATTGAAAGGTTGAAAAGATTACACTGATCCCAAAATATATAAACAGTAGAAACAGGCAGAATACATTCTACGACTTCCGGTGGCAGGAAAGTTTTCATTGAATCCCATTTTACCAGTATGTACTCAACTGTTGATTCTGCAGAGCAGACATACCCAATGTCTTCACACAGTACTTTGTTGTTAAATCATTTTACAAAAATCTGACCGACAAGTTAATCATTTATCTACTTGCACATGGAGTATTCAATAATGAATTGTCCCAGAGGAGAACAACGTCGTATCGTTTCATTTTTTATTATGTGACACATTTTTACTGAAGATACACTGCAAGGCAGATCAACAGCATTGAAAACATTTCTCGCCCCACTTCTTGCGAGATGGTCAATATATTCATCGTAATAAAATCCACAACGGTATGGTATCCAACAAAAGTCAGCATTGGATCCTTTCAATCGAATGCAATATATTAAATATCTTATTTCAAAGACAACAATATCCATGCAATTAAATGATGAAGCAAGGGATTGCAAGACTGATTTAGAATCTACACATAAAAGAACATTTCACAGATTTAGTGGTAGATTAATCACATATGCCAGAGCCATAAGAATAGTTATTAGTTCTGCTGTAAACTTCGAAATGCCTGTGCCAAGACGGTAATTATGACATTTCAACTTTTACAGATGAAATAACAAAGCCAGAGCCCGCCTGATGATCGTCAAGCACAGAACCAGTCAGTATAAATCTTAAGATGATCAGAATAAGATTCAGAAACATATGTTTTAACTGTTGTACCTAAAACGTTTGGGATCGTCATCTTTTCGTATATTTGTGTAATCAAAGTGAAGACTACCTTTCGTTAATTCCCTAGGAGGAATAGGCGTGACATTCATCAACACTTTTGGGGGTGATACTGGAGCCTTCAAATAATTCAGAGACATAATGTGCAACAGTCTGTGACATTTTTTTTTTTATTCATTGTTTCCTTTGGTTCATTTTATATCAGATCTTACGTTTATCTCTGCTCGAAGTGAATGTTCAACGGTGTTTTCTCTTATTACAGACTTTGCTGATGTCAGCTGTCAAGATTAGGCGAAGTTATCCCACAGTGTTGAAAAAAAAACAAACAAAAAAAAACCACTTGGATTAGAAATATAGCAGGCATTTTCCCTGAGACGAAAATTTTTACCCAGGAGCAAAGAAAGACAACAGACAAACTCCCCACCCATCCACCCACGCACCTCCACCTTATAACTCCCAGAGCCATATCCTCACCCCCCCCCCCCCCCCCTCCCCCACTGCTTTCCCCCCCTGTCTGTCGTAGACATGAACTGTCATCTGTCAGACCTTCTTCCCCTCCCTCCTACCCCCCCCCCCCCCCCCCCCCCCCCCCCCCCCCCCCCCCCCCCCCCTCCGTCTGAACGCTTTCTATTCTTTCTTCCCCCAATGCTTTCTTTGCCATCTTCTGACCCTCAATTCCACACCGGGCCCCCTCAAAATCCCCTCACCTCGCTTCCGTTTGTCAGCTCGGTTCGACCTCAACTTCCCGTTGGACAGAAGCCACAAAATACCATGCAGCTTCCCCCCACCCCCCCACCACCCACCACACACACACACACCTGCTTCTCCCCCCCCCCCCCCCTCCTCCAGCCCCCTACCTCCATCCCTCCGCCAACCTCCTCTCTACTCTGTTAACTACCGACTCCCCAATTTCGTGTTCTGCACTGGGGTCATGAACAGCGCGGTGCAGCAGAACTCTGCTCTATGCAATGATAGCACAGTGTGGCATGGTGGCGTAGAGGAGAGGAGAGTAGACTAGAGCAGAGTAGAATAGAGTAGAGTTGAGTAGAGTAGAGCAGAATAGAGCAGAGTAGAGTAGAGTTGAGTAGTAGAGTTGAGTAGAGAGCAGTGGAGACGTGCAATAATAGTATAGTGTAGCGTGGTAGAGCAGAGCAGAGCAAAGTAGGGGAGAGGAGAGGAGGAGTAGACTACAGCAGAGTAGAGAGTAGAGTTGAGTAGAGCAGTGGAGACGTGCAATAATAGTGTGGTAGAGCGTGGTAGAGCAGAGCAGAGCAAAGTAGGGGAGAGGAGAGGAAACGGGAGGAGAGTAGGGGTAGTAGGGGTAGGGTAGGGGGTAGGGTAGGGTAGGGTAGGGTAGGGTAGGGTAGGTAAGGCTAGGGTAGGGTAGGTGAAGTAGGGTAGAGTCGAGTAGAGTAGAGCAGAAAGGGGAAGAGTAGAGTACAGCGGAGTGGGGAAGAGTGGGGAAGGGTGGGGAAGGGTACAGTAGAGTGCGCTACAGCACATTACAGTACTGTACAGTACACTGCATTATAGTATTGCATACCCTAGTATAGCACAGCACAATAGAGTGGAGTAGAGGAGAATATGAGATGTTGCTACTCAGCAGTGCAACACGGTACTAGGCATAATGTACTGAAGTACAGTATCCTTAAATGCAAGCCAATATAACACAGAGAAGTACAGACAGTACAGAGATGTACAGACAGCGTACAGTAATAAAATACGATACGATAGAACACACACGACTTCTCAGTATGACAGTACTCTACAGCTATAGATTTTATGACTCTGCCTGGATCTGGGATCGTGTGGATGTGTCAGGGTGTTAGATGTGAAGATGGATTTATTCTTAAATTTAAAGATAGGATAAAAAGCCTCTTATAAACAAAATTCGCATTCTACAATGGACCGTTCAGGAAAAATATGATTTATCTTATAGTTTTAAGAGCATGTTTGAGACAGAGAAATGTATTTCGATAAAAACGAAGAGGTGGCACAGAATTTGTCTGGCCAGCTTGAGATCAAGAACTCTTGGCTTAAATGCTCATAAAACATGGTTCCATACTAAGCCATCTAATCTTCGCCTTGTCCATCGTGCAGTTTCTTTAAAGAGAATGAGACGCATCATTTTCTTTTATTTTCATTGTAAAGAACATAGTACTATTTGTGAAAAACGCGCATATTAAAAAAAAAAGATTGTGCTGAAAATGATGGACATGGTTAGGGTGCTGCAACTGAACTATGACGATTGACATGAATCTGTGAAATCTCTCACAAGGCTTACAGCAGAGGCATTGAACGTTCGAACAAAGAAAAATAAGTTTCAAAACGGAGTGACTGAGGGCGGAAAATGGAGACGAAATTTGAGAAATGAGAAGGGGTTATTACCGTCAAGGACATAGACAAACAAAGTACAGGACAAGACACAATGCATTTCGACCTCGTGTGTCTTCTTCGGGCGGGGGGGGGGGGAAAACAAATAACATGTAGGACAGTGAACACGAAGAACGAGAAACCACTTATCTTCTCATGTTCTCCGCACGATCCAGCACGACGAGCAAAATGTTCCGCCACCCAGGACGGAAAACGAGCCACCCAGGGAAGGGAGATCATGGTGAGGGAGGTGTGGAAACCATGGGATTTTAGCGGGTTTGAGAAAAGAAAATAACTCAAGCTGATATGGGAAAAGATAGAATCCCACTTAAAGGAGGCCGAACATGGAGGGTCGTGCACGCGTAGCGATTTCTTTCTTCAACAATGTAGTATACTTGGTCGTATCGCTTCCTTGCTTGAAGAACACACGGAAAAAATAACTCAAGCCAAACTTTGATTTGTGAATAAAATACTTGACCTTAACTTTGCCACTTGCCTTCTTAAAGGAGGCTAACGAGGGGTCACCTCAGACAATTTTTGGTTTCCACCTGTGGTCGTTAACGCTCCTAGCGATTTCTCTCCTCTCGCTGTCTCCATCTTCTCTCATATTATCGTCGCTCTCTCTCTGCTCTCGCTCTATTCCAGTGCACACACAACACACGCGCAGCTTCACAGACCCACACAAACACACCCACACAACACACCATTCATTTGTCCTTTCACCCAGGCGCGCTTTTTGCACTACACTACATACTTACCTACGAACACTCACCTAGACCAGACGAGATATACGCAAACACCCCCATGTCGCCAAGGTTTTTGTATGAGGCTAACGACATTAAAAAAGATTCCGATCTTCTCTGTGCGTCAATTGTGCGGTCTATCTGTATCTCTCTATCTCCTTCTCCTCTCTCTCTCTCTCTCTTCTCCTCTCTCTCTATCTCTTCCTCTCTCTCTCTTCGCCCCTCTCTCTATAGCCATGACAGACACACAAACACACACGCGCTGCAACGCGCCCCAGCACACCACACACACACACAACACACACACAACACACACACACACACAACAACCACACAAACACACACACACCACAGCGCGCGCGCCGTGCACGCTAACACACAACATACATACACACACCGACGCTACGACAACACTCACTAGACCAGAAGCAGATATACAGTACACAAACGCACACCCCATGTTGTCTTTCTCGCCCATAGGTTGACTAGAGGCTTAAAGGCATTAAAGATATTCAGTCGTGACATGTGACTCTCTCTCTCGCTCTCTCTCTCTCTCTCTTCTCTCTATCTCTTCTCTCTCTCATTCTCTCTAACACACAACACACATACACACAACAAACACCTAACACACACAACCACACAACAAACACACACAGGAGGATTTGGTGTGTGTGTGTGTGTGGCTGCGTGTGGTGTGTGTGTGTGTGCGTGAGTGCCGTGAGTGCCCGGTGCGTTGTGTGTGTGTGTGTGTGTGTGTGTGTGTGTGTGTGGTGGTGGTGTGTGTGTGTGTGTGTGCGTAGCGTTGCGTGCGTGCGTGTCGCGGTGTGTGTGTGGTGTGTGTGGGGTGTTGTGGGTGTGTGTGTGAGGAGAGAGAGACAGGACAGACAGACAGGACAGACGGCAATAGCCAACAGGAACAGGACAGACTGACAAAGAGAAGGAAGACAGACAGAGAAAAGAGACAAGAATACCCCAGGACGTTTTTAACATACGAGATGGAGATGGGACGGAGACGAGAGAGAGAGAGAAAGACCAGACAGACAGACAGAGAGATCAGAGGTACAGAGGAGAGAGAGAGAGAGAGAGAGAGAGAGAGGAAGAGTGAGGAGAGGTGAGGAGAGAGAGAGAGCAGAGATGAGAGAGAGAGGGAGGAGAGGTTGAGAGATAGAAGATGGAGGGCCCCAGATAGAGGGAGAGAGAGACCCTGAGATGAGAGCAGAGAGAGAGGGATGCCCCCATCCCCCGGAGAGGAGAATAGAGAGGAGAGAGAACTGGAGGAGAGAGGAGAGGAGAGACGACGGTGGAGGAGGGGCCTGAGAGAGAGGAGAGGAGAGAGCTGACGAGCGAGAGAGACAGAGAGAGAGCGGGAGGAGGAGAGAGACGGAGGAGGGAGGAGGTAGGAGGGTTGAGAGGAGGGAGAGAGGGAGAGAGAGAGAGAGAGAAGGAGAGAGAGAGTAGAGGAAGAGAGAGGAGAGAGAGCAGAGACGGAGGAGACCTGAGATCATGGAGAGGGAGGAGAGAGAGGAGAGGACAGAGGGAGGAGGGAGGGGAGGGTGAGAGAAGGAGGGGAGATGAGAGAACAAGAGAGGAAGAAGGAGTAGAGGCGAGCAGAGAGAGAAGGAGAGAGGACCCATAGAGAGAGACAGAGGGGGCGGAGGAAGAAGAGGAGAGGAGAGAGGGGAGAGGGAGAGGAGAGAGAGGGAGGAGAAGAGAGCGAGATTTGGGAGGGCGAGAGAGAGAGAGGAGGAGACCAGCCAGAGAGGACGAGAGAATGAGAGATAGAACGCGTCGGAGAGCGAGATCTCGAGAACTGCCCTGTCAGAGAGGAGAGGGGTAGGCCGGAGATGATGGGAGAGAGAATGAGGCGGAGGACTAATTGAGAGACGAGGAGAGGGCCGAGGCGGATAGAGGAGATGAGAGCCTAGACATATGAGCGAGAGGAGAGAGAGAGGACGAGGAGAGAGGAGAGGGGGGAGGGAGATGGATGGGGAATCGAGCGCACACGCAGAGTTTGAGAGTGTTTTTAGTTATAACGAGCGCGGATGAGAGGAGCGAGAGAGAGAAGAGCAGAAGAGGACATGAGGAGCACGAGGAGAGAGAATGAGGGAGAGGAGGCCCGGAGAAGAGAGGAAGAGAGAGAGAGAGACGTGGAGAAGTGAGAGGCGGAGAGACATAGAGAGGAGGGAGAGAGGAGGCAGAGAAGGGAGAGAGAGAGGGGCTGACTGAGAGACGAAGGAGTAAGAGCGGAGAGAGACGAGAGAGAGAGACATAGAACAGAGACAGAGGAAGAAAAGGGCATGGAGAGCTAGAGAGTTCATTCCTATTCAAATGAAGTGAAGAAATCACGCTGAGTACTGCATGGTTGACCTATTGGTGTGTACTTGCATAGTTCATTATCCTGAATGCACGTGTGGTATTGCCGCGAAGCAACGATATAACTTAGGTTCTGCAACTTATGTTGTCGCCTGTATCCGATGAAGAACGAAAAAGTAAGAGTATTCCTTCTGGGTTGTTGTTATTAATTTAACGTCTATAAGTTTTGAAGCGTGATCTCTAAATCTGTGTCAAAAAACGAACGCCTTTGGGAATGCGTACCTTAAACAATGAATATACTGGAAAACGGCAACTTCCAAAAGCGCGGGAAAATCATTGCATATCAAAAGGAATCTGAAACGAAGTCAAAATGAACGGCCGTTGTATGTTTGAAATCCCGGAAGGTTTTCAGGTGTGGAATTTGTTTTTAAAAACGCGGCACTGAATCAATCGATACCTGACAAAGAGAGAGAGAAGATGAGAGAGAGAGGAGAGAGATGAGATGAGAGAGGTGTGAGAGAGAGATGGAGTGAGTGAGGCCAGGCGACCGCTGAAGGGCAGACAGATTACGCAGAACGATACACACACGAAGGACAGAGTGACACGCGACAGAAAGGCAAACAAACAGAGACGAAAGATAGAGACAGAAAAATCAAGAGAGACGGATAGAGAGGTACCGTGGAACAGATGGGGGACTGAGAAACGCAAACGACAACAAACTTTTAAAAACAGAACAAAAACCCCCTCCGCCTTGCTTCCATCGAAAAAAAAAAAATGCCATTTCCGAACATTTTTTTTTGTACACACAAAACAAAACCACACCACAAACACGAAACCACTGCCCAACCACACAAACCAAACCACACAAAAAACACACACACACCAACACCCCACAAACACCCCCCCTGCACCACCCCAAACAACGGGGGGCATGAGGCAAACACCAAACAAACATCATTACAACCAAACACTACACACACCAACAAAACACTGCACACAAACACCAACACACTTCAAAAACACAAAAACAAACACAAACAAACACAACCAAAAAAACACACAAAACACAACAACAAAAAAACCAACACACACCCACACACAAAAACAGCGCGGCCTGCGGGAACATTTGTTTTTTAACACGGACCACACAAACAGAAACACACATACACTTCTCAACACACAAACACACACGACATTAAAACACAACACACCACACACACACAACACCAGTCAATACGAAGGACTAATACCCCCCCCACCCACCACCCCCCCCCCCCCCACTGGCAAATCACCACCACCCACTACCATAACTTTGCTTTATTTATGCTTTTTTTTTTCTTTATTCTTTATTTTCGCAGCCTGTTCCCTTCCCATAAAGAGTCCTGTTGCTGTTATCAAGGCTGTCTGCCTCTTGGACAGCCTCTGTCTCTCCCATGACACGGCCTGTATGTTAGCTGCCAGATTATTTGAAAGATAACTCGGTTTAAAAATAAAAATAAATATAAAATAAATAAAATAAAATAAAACAAAAAGAAATAAACTAGAACGACTTTGCCCATCCCTCCCCATCTGCTCTTCGCACACTCCCTTCCTCCACCACCATCACCCACCCCCACCCCCCCTTCCTTTCTTCTTCTCCTTCACTACAAGGCAGACTTCCTCCCCCACACCGGCCGGCTCATCAGAGAGAGAGAGAGAGAGAGAGAGAGAGGGGGGGGGGGGGGAAGTGGGGGGAAGTGGGGGGGAGGAGAAAGGAGATAGAGAGAGAGAGGGGGGAGAGAAAGTGGAGGGAAGGATAAAGGAGGAGAGAGAGAGAGAGAGTGAGAGAGAGAGAGAGAGAGAGAGAGAGGAGAGAGAGCGAGTAGGAGAGAGAAGAGAGGACAGACAGACAGACACACAACACTAGACACACACACACACACCACACACACACACACACACACACACACACACACAACACACACACACACACACAACACACACACACCACACACACGAGAGAGAGAGAGAGAGAGAAGAGGAGAGAGAGAGAGAGAGGAGAGAGAGAGAGAGAGGAGAGATTTTTGACGGCTTGACACTCAAAACACAACTGACAGGTAGAGGCAGAGGAAAGGAGGGAGAGGAGGAGAGAGAGGAGAGGAGAGACAGCAGAGAGGAGAGAGAGAGAGAGACAGAGAGGAGAGAGACAGAGAGACAGAGAGAGAGACAGAGACAGAGACAGAGACAGAGAGACGAGAGAGACAGAGAGAGAGAGAGAGAGAGGGGGGGGGGGGGAGGAAAGCCAAAACAAAGAGACAGGTAGACAAAGAACAGAAAACAAAGGACAGAACAGACAGACAGGCAGGACAGAGACAGACAGACAGACAGGCAGACAGACAGACTGACAGACAAGAGAGAGAGAGAGAGAGAGGAGAGAGAGAGAGAGAGAGAGAGAGAGAGAGAGAGAGAGACCCAGAGACAGAGAGACAGAGAGACAGAGACAGGCATACAGATAGACAAATAAATTTCCATCTTCTATGCCCCTTGCTGGCAGTATTCCTAAGTGAAGGATTCCGGCGTTTCCCATGCACACCAGCAGCCTGCTTCGTTTGGTTGGAACCCCGGCGCTTTATGGCACTGAAAAACAGCCTGTGATATTTCCTCATAGGGCGACCAGCCACAGGAGAACGCTGCGCTGCTGCCGATGGAGTCGGATTCATGACTGGGAGGTCGTGAATTCGATTCCCACCACAGCCGTTTGTTCGTGGGATTTGTTCTGCCCTGACCAGCTCCCTCCTCGGACAGTTGACTTTGCTAGGGGCTCATCTGGAAATGCTGGGATTGCGCGCAGTTGAGTTTCATCCACTGAATGGCTGCGTCTTGGAGAATGTAGCTCAGAATTCCTGCCCGACCCTGCAGGTGTCTGTCTCGTTCAGGCCTGATGGACAGCGAGATTTACTATGAAAGTAAGCATAGAGTGTAGTCCTGTCATGATGTTACAGAATGGAATGGCTCTCCGTAGCATCATGTCCATCACCCTCATGTTCATCATTCAGTCTTGATCCAATGTGTGTTGGACATCGCCCCTTTAGGCCCTACGGATGACTACATTGCTTTGCTGCACAGCCAGCGAGAGTGATCATCGCCCTCTGAAGAGTGTTGCCCATTCCGTTTCATCACAGTCACCACGACCTTGCCCTTCCTCTCCGTTCTGATGCAAACTTCTACTAGCGGCGCTGATGTCTTCAGCCGATGAAAACCTGTGAGGTCACCATGTTCTACACCACATCATTACACACACACACACACACACACACACACACACACACACACACACACACACACACACACACACGCGCACGCACGCGCGCACACACACACACACACACACACACACACACACACGCACACAGGCACACACACACACACACACACACACACACACACAACGCAAACCGTTTGTTGTCAGACACACACACACACACACACACACACACACACACACACACACACACGCACACACACACACACACACACACACACACACACACACACACACACACACACACACACACACACGCACACACACACACACACACACACACACACACACACACACACACACACACACACACACACACACACACACACAGAACACAGTAAGTTTGTTGAGAGAGACCATAGGTGACAGACAAACACAACAGACAGACAGACACACACACACACACACACAACACACACAAACACACACACAAACACACACACATGAACAATGAAATTGCACGCACGCACGCACGTCTTTTGCTCTGTCTCGGCACATATTTTTTCATCACACGTTCACCCACACACACACACAAGATTAATTAGAGAAATGAGAGTATCAAGCAGAAAACAAACAAGGAAGAGGAAAGAAACTGCAGGTAGATGTTTATTCAAGAAAACCTGCCAAATACTGGGTCAGGTTTCGCTAGCATGTCTTTTGCTCTTTCTGCAGATATGTTTTCATCATCGTTCGCCACGTGAGATCGAAAGATTAATTATGCCCAATGGCGTATCAAGATAAAACATAAGGAAGAGGAAAGAAAGAGAGAGAGATTCAAGAAAACGCCTGCCAAATAGAGAGAGGGTTTCAGAGAGAGAGAGAGAGAGAGAGAGAGAGAGGAGAGGGAGAGAGGGGGATTCTTTACTCAGATATAATAGATAACCACTAGAGTTGCTATTTTGCGTT
>JADBJO010003133.1:149037-154037 GCA_016801955.1 Conus betulinus | reverse complement strand
GAGCTCTCCCTCCGGAGGGCACCACCACGTCCGTCCAACGACAGCCCCCATGGGCTCGCCGATACCGGTGACCCCGACGGAACCAAACCAAAGCCCACAGACGTGGAGAGGACGTCGAAATTGAGGTCACCATGAGAGCAGGGCATGAAGGGCCACAGAGAATTGAGACATTTTTTATGCTGATCAATGAGAATGAGGATGATTAAGATGATTCTACGGATTTCCATTTTCGGTCTGAGACTACATGACAGGGCTGTACTCTACACTTCCTTTCATAATATATCCCGCGCGTCAACCAGGCCCGAGAGATAGCACCTGCAGTGTTAGTCAGGAAATTTGAGCAACACTCTCAGAGACGCATCCATTAAGTGGATGAAACTCGACTGTGTGGTCCCAGTCTTCCCAACTGAGTCCGCAGCAAACTCAACTCTGGGTAGGAGCCGGTCAGGGCAGAAAAAAATCCCGCATGACTCTGATGGAAATCGAACCCACGACCTCCCAGCCGGGAGTCCGCGACGCTAACCACTTTGCCACGGCGGCTGGTGAGTTGGTGAAAAGATAAAGCGTTTAGTTTAAACAATGGGTGTGTGTATGTGTGTGGGGAGAGAGAGGGAGAGAGAGAGAGAGAGAGAGGAGAGAGAGAGAGAGAGAGAGAGCTGAGAGAGAGAGAGAGGGGGGGGGGGGGGGGGAGAGCAGAGGGGGAAAAGAAGCTGGGGGGGGGGGGGGGGGGGGGGGGAAGAGAGAACGGGGCGGGGCGGGGGCGGGGAAGTTAAGGCGGAATGGAAGGAGTGCCATCGTGGTCGATTGGCTGGCTGGCTGGGCAGGCTTGAAGAGCACTGGAGACCAATCCAATCATCAACATCTGTTCCGTAGTGTCTGCAGCTTCAGTGCTGCACTGACTGCAAGATGCTTTGCGCAGGTTGGATGCTGTCTGTTGGACGGCTGGAGAGGTCCCTGAAACAGACTTTTTTTGAAGAAGCAGCCAGTTTTCATGAGGTGTGTGTGTGTGTGTGGGGGGGGGGGGGGGGGGTGGAAGGAGGGAGGGGAAATTGAGATGTTACTGTGAGCCATATTGATCAAGTTTGCCTGCGTCTTTTTATTGTCATTGGTTCATGTCTTTCAGGCAGTTAGAGTGCTACGACAGAGATACTCAAGATAACAAACTAATATGGAAAAAACACGAAAAAAAAAAAAAAACGATTCGCCGAACGTCTTCAAGATGACGAGACTCTGATCACGCAAGCAAGAAACGCGTGACTCTCTTCCTCCATAAACGTCTCAACCACCATTTTCCCTTTATCTCCTGTGGTGTTCGTTCTTTACGCGTGAGTCAGAGTAGTCCTAATGACAGTCTCCATGGGTCTGGCCACGCTGTAGGCCTCGTCACGAACTCACCACAGGAAGGCTGTGGGTGGGTGATAGGAGACTAAGTTCACAGAGAGAGAGAGAGAGAGAGAGAGAGAGAGAGAGAGAGTGAGTGCACATAGCAAACAGACAGGAGAGAGAGAGTGCACAGAGCAAACAGACAAGAAAGAATTGGCAGCTACTCTCTCTGCTTTGCACAGGTGTTGAATCTGACTTATCTATCTAATAGTCGGTTTACAACAGAAATAAGCTGGCAGGTAACCACAGGAACGGGGAGGGAAGGAGGGGAGGATGGACGGAGACAGAGAGAGAGAGAGAGAGAGAGAGAGAGAGAGAGAGAGATGTGGACTGTTCGGAACAGACAGATGAATGTGTCACAAACGACCACTCTTTTTCTCTCCATGGGGTCTTTTCGACGACGTGACGTGGGGGCTGAAAAAAAAATAATAAAGGCCATGGCCACGCAAAAGTCCATGGTGTATCGTCTCATTTGAAGGACCAGCAGCTACACCCACCCCTTAAGACTTTTAGCTCGTGAAGACAAGGAGGAGAGAGGGAGCATGGGGTGGTGGGGGTGAGGGAGGGGAAGGTGAGAGTGTACACTATGTGTAACATAATAAAAGAAAACAAAAATCCCTGGAAAAAGAATGATTGAAATAATAAGTAACAATTTGCGTTTGATGGGAGTGTATTTGAATTTTATACAATCAGATCTTTGGTGAGATGAATACAATATGATACAATAATTGCAAAAAAAAAAAAAAAATCACAATGAAAGACCAGCCGCCGTGGCGCAGTGGTTAGTATTCCGGACTGTGAACTTGGAGATCATGAGTTCGAAACCCTTTAGAACTATTCATTTGTGATATTTTTGACCCCATTCGGCACCTACCCAGATTTCACTTTGCCGTGGGCTCACACAGGAAGAGTAGAGAGTGGAGCCACACAATGGGGTTGATCTCCTTACTGGGTCGTTTCTAAGACGGTTGCTCACATCTCCTGACAAGCACTAGAAGTGTCTGAAGGACAAAGAGAGAAGAAAGAAAGGAAGAAAGGAAAAAGAAAAAAAAAAGGAAAAAATAAGAAAGGAAGGCGGACGAAAAGAAAGAAAGTAAGGCGGAAATAGAAAAAAGGAAGCGACAGAAGGGCAGAAAGAAAGACGAAAAAAAAAAGAAAGGAAGGAAGGAAGGAAAGGAAGGAAGAAAGAAGGGAAGAAGAACTAGGGGAAAAGAAAGAGAGAAAAAAAAAAAAATAGGAGAGGGAGGATGAGAAGAGATAAGAAGAAGAAGAAGAAGAAGAAGAAGACGATGATGATGATGATGATGATGATGATGATGATGATGATGATGATGATGATGATGATGAAGAAGAAAGAAGAAGAAGAAGAAAGAAGAAGAAGAAGAAGAAGAAGAAGAAGAGGAACCAGAACCAGAACCAGAACCAGAATCAGCACCATCACCCGAACCAGCAGAACAGGACGAAGGAAAGGGAAACAACCGCTGCGCAAATTCATTGACCGTCAATCCAGGACACTGGTGACGGAGATAGTGCCATGCCGTATGACGTACTACTCGTGGGTAGTCAGGGAAGAGCTCCAGCCGCCCCTTTTCCTCAATTATCACGCAGAGCAAGGGTCAAAGCCATTAGTCCAGTCCTCATGTCGTTGCGATCAGAATCTCTTACTGCCCCCCCCCCCCCCCCCCCCCCCCCCCCAGCCGTTGAGCTTGACTATACCAGAAAGGCGACACCAAGACATGTAGACATCCTGACAAAACGCAGTGTACACACACTGGGTAAAAAAAAAACAACAACAAAAAAAAAAAAAAAAACGGTGGCCCAGCGAATAGCGCTACTCGATTTGGATGGAACCGAGAGATTCTTGGTCCATAAATCGCGCACAAGACAGACGTGTGTGTGTGTGTGTGGGGGGGGGGGGGGGGGGGGGGGGGGGGGGAAGGTTGTTGTTGTTGTTGTTGGCTGGTTGGTTGACCGGTGGGTTGGTTGGCTGGTTGATGATGGTTTGGTTGGTTGGTTTGGTTGGTGGTTGGTGTTGTGTGTGTGTGTGTGTGTGTGTGTGTGTGTGTGTGTGTGTGTGTGTGTGTGTGTGTGTGTGTGTGTGTGTGTGTGTGTGTGTGTGTGTGTGTGTGTGTGTGTGTGTGTGTGTGTGTGTGTTGTGTGCGTGCGTGTGTGTGTGTGTGTGTGTGTGTGTGTGTGTGTGTGTGTGTGTGTGTGTGTGTGTGTGTGTGTGTGTGTGTGTGTGTGTGTGTGTGTGTGTGTGTGTGTGTGTGTGTGTGTATTCCACAGCACACCTATTGACTCGATACGTGTTACGTACTGAATCTTTTATTTAATATTTCTTCATTATAGTTTTTTTTTTTTATGTGGAGAGAGAGAGAGAGAGAGAGAGAGAGAGAGAGAGAGAGAGAGAGAGAGAAGAGAGAGAGAGAGACAGACAGACAGACAGACAGACAGAGGCAGAGAGAGAAGAGACAGAGGGAGAGGGAGGAGACAGACAGGCAGACGGACACACACACACACACACACACACACACACACACACACACACACACACACACACTAAACACACACACACAGAGGACGAGGGGTAAGGTGGAAGGCGGGGAGGGAGGGGACAGTGTGGCGATACAGGAGGAACAGTGAACTGAAGAAATAATTGAGGGAGCGGGAAGCCAGATAGCAAAAAAAAAAACGCACAAATCACCTTTCAATTGACGACAAATCTCCAGCCATGTGTTCACATGTTCACATCAAATGTCTGTTTATTGTTCGGTTTTTGAGTGTGTGACCAATCTTATGTGCGAAATATCACAGTTACAATTTCGACTTCTTTTCTGCAGATGTAATAACTTTTTAAGGACATCTTGTACAACGTGGATAATGACTCGGGTCATGTTGTACAGTTCATGATGTCTTCATCTGTTTTCTGATGTGTTCCTTGCACGAGTTAGTGAGGTGACTGCAAGCGGAAATCCAAACAAATTGAAAAGGAATTTCAAGACCTCTTCCGCGCTTGACATAACTAATGAATTCCAAGACAAAGCACGACGCGTTTCGACCTCTGAGGTCTTCTTCAGGCAAGAAAAAAAAAAAAAACTCTCGAGACAACGAAAACGAGGAATGTGCAATCACTTATCTTCTCAACGCCCATCTCGAATAGGGGAAGATAAGTGACTGCTCGTTCTTCGTGTTCATCGTCCTGAATGTTGTTCACCTTGTTGAAGAAGATCTCAAAGGTCGGAATGTGCCGTGTGTCGTTTTGTAATTCGTTCGTCCGTGTTAACCGGCGAAGACATTGAAATTCCTGTTTTAAAATTTGTTCCTTGTACGAGATGTATAGAAGCTTCTGAAATATCTATTGCCAGAAACCAGCCACTGATGTCACTGGCCACGTATACAGAAACAAACAAGTAAACAAAACAAGCAAAACAGAACAAAACATGGCGGGACTGCGCCATAACCAATCCAATCCCCCCCCCCCCCCCCCCCCCCCCCCCCCCACACACACACACACACACACACACACACACCTTTACTCCCAACATTTCTGAGAGTTCCGAATACCCACCGCCACCGCCGTTCTCGCCCGACGGCTTGACAAGCACCGGCGCGCGCGG
>JADBJO010003133.1:144037-146537 GCA_016801955.1 Conus betulinus | reverse complement strand
ACTACATTTTCGGAGGATGACGCCCTTGAAAATTGTCATTGTGATTCTGCATTCTTTCACCACTGGTTTTATCATAGTACCATGGACTGAACTTTACTTCCGCATTCTTTCAGTTTAGGTTAATCCTTGCACCACGGACTTGCTTTTGAGGATGCATGATTCGAACGTTACTCTACCCAGTGTGCCTTAGAGGGATTTTAGTGGAGAGGTGAGAAAATGGGGTTTGGGAAAGGGGGAGGTTAAGAGATGAGGGACCCTCGTTCGATCTATCTCCAGCGGACTACTCAAATGTATTAGACGCAGATTAACGCCTGCTGAAGTTCCTCCGCAGCTGTGCAGGGTCTCCCCTGGTGAGTAGCTGCACGACTGCGAGATGAAGGATGAAGTACTAGCACTGGGCGTGGGGAAGTCGGAGCGAGTGTGGAAGAAGGGAAACCACTGAAAAGGCACGGACAATAAAGGAGGGAGGAAAGTCGTTTCTTATTGAAAAGTATTATCTCTGCTTCAGTGCCTGTAGAATGGAGTTATTAAATACATCGTTCATAGCGTCTTTCGGTAATTGAAAGAGATCACACTTTGGGGCCTTTCTGTGCTGAACACATACCTCTTTCTATCACTCTCTTTACTTGGACGTGTTTTCAGGCTCGATTTTCTTCCTCTGTTAACACTCCCCCCCCCCCCCCCTCCCCCCCTCTTACCGTCCCAGCTATTTGTACGTTCTCATATTCTGTCCTGTCTCATTGGCATAATCTACTGTCGGTGTCATCCCCATCGGCTCACATGGAACTGTCAATAACACGCGTGACGAGGCAACCGCCAGAGGAGACACTGCCCTGCTGTTTTTTTTTTTTTTTTTGGGGGGGGGGCTTTTTTGTTTTTGTTTTTTTTCATGTTGGTGACTCCGTTAGCCTCTCTATCCTCCAAAATTGTGTAAGTGACTCCAAGTATGAAAAACGGGTATTTATTTTTTTCACAAAAAATCTGTTATATTCGTTTTTCCCACCTTAATGGTGTGTGTGTGTGTGTGTGTGTGTGTGTGTGTGTGTGTGTGTGTGTGTGTGTTTGTTGTTTTTTTTGTTTTGTTTTGTTTTTTTTTTTTTTTTTTTTTTTTTTTTTTTTTTTTTTTTTTTGCTGTTCCATCTTCCGTACCTAGTCAGCGGCACTGCACCCACGCTCCTCATTCAGACCTCTCGTCCATACCAGCAGCCTGGCCCGTCCTGCCACAGCCCCGGCACCGGCAACACACAGGGAGCAGTCAGTGTCAGGTCGTCATGCGGGAAACCCACCGGAGGAGACTCTGCACTGCTACCGAGTCACTTCGGTGGTGTTCAGTAGTGTCTGTTCTGATCCAACCTACGCAGGACACCACCTACTAAGCCCCTTACTGACGACAATAATTGCTTAGTCATGGAGCCGGAGCGACTGAGCTCTCCCTCCGGAGAGCGCCACCACGTCCGCCCAACGACAGTTCCCATGAATTTGCTGATACCAGTGACCCCGACAGAATCAAATCAAGGCCATTGACGTATAAAGACGATCGAAATTGAGGTCACCATGAGAGCAGGGGTATAAAAGGCCATAGAATTTAAACTTTTTTTTTCGTATAATGCTGATTAATGACGATGAGAATAATGAAGATGATGCTACGGATTTCCATTCAGGTCTGAGACTGCATGAGAGGGCTGTGGTCTAAGCCTATTTTTCATAATATTTCCCGGCGTCAACCCGCCCTGAGAGATACAGACACCCGCAGTGTTGGTTAGGAAATGTAAGCCACACTCTCACAGACGCATCTATTACGAGGATGAAACGCGACTATTCTTCCCAACTGAGCCCATAGCAAACTCAGTTCTGGAGGAGTCGCTTTGCAGCAGAAAAATTCTACAAATATCTGTAATGGGAATCGAACCGACGATCTCCCAGCCAGGATTACTTGGCGCTAACCACTTCGCCACGGCGACTGCTGATATAACTTTTTTTTTTTGTTCCATCAGACATCAGATCTATTTTTGTTTGTTTCTTTGTTTATTTCACTGAAAATCTTTAGGTTTTTTTTTTAGGAGAGGGAAGGAGTAAAAACGCGGCAGCTGGAAATATTTTGCATCTATGCGCAAGAGAAATATTTTGTTTTTCGGAAGAGAAGTCGTTTCATTAGCGGAGAGAAAACTCGTTCTCTCAAAAGCGGCAGAAGAGGCGTTTATCTAGTGGGACAGGACGTTTACTTAGCGGGAAAATGTCGCTGAATCAAAGGGGTAAAGTCGCTCAGTTTGCGAGAAATGAATCGTTTATTCAGTGGGGAAGAGTTGTTAGCTCGGTGGGAAAAAAAAAAAAGCTGTTTTATTTAGGGAAAAAAATTGGAAGAAGAGTCGTTTAAAGATGTGGTTGAAGGAGAGCCGTCTGAAGAAGGAACGAGACTTGTTGAGTTGGCCGGCGGAACAGCTTTCTCAGCAGGACAGGAAGGGGATCTTTTGTTCGGTAGGAGAACAATCATAGCATGATA
>JADBJO010003133.1:124037-131537 GCA_016801955.1 Conus betulinus | reverse complement strand
TTGTGATCTGATAGCTTAGTGGGCCGTGGCTTGGTGTACATGGAATAGGCCTCAAGCTGTGACGCCGCCTTCATGAAGTGGACAGTAAAACCTGAACGATAGTAACATCGAAAAATGGATTCCCATTCTTCAAGGACGTGCTCAACAATGCATACACAGGCGACAATGGTTTCATGTTTTTATTCATTGTCAGCACCCATGTTCACGGGTGTTTTCCCCCCTCATAATGACGTGCCTCTTCACAGGCATGAAGAATGTCTTTGACACTACGAAAAGGAAAGCAGATAATTAATTTAAAGCATATTATGCAGACGAAGAAACAAGTAGTAAGAATGGTACTTCCACCTGTCTGTGATTAGCAGGAAAAGGGAGACCATTGTACAGTCTGATCTCACCTACTGTCTTCTCTCTCTCTCTCTCTCTCTCTCTCTCTCTCTCTCTCTCTCTCTCTCTCTCTCTCTCTCTCTCTCTCTGTGTGTGTGTGTGTGTGTGTGTGTGTGTGTGCGTGTGCGGGCGTGTGCGTGTGTGTGCGTGCGTGCGTACTTGCGTGCCTGAGTACAAGCCATTACTCCCACGCCCCGCTCACTCTTGCTTCCATATGCATAGCCACATCCAGTTCACTGCCCCCACCTCACCCTGCCAGTGCCAGCCGAGAGTAATCAACATCCTATCATGACGAAGCGACCTACCCGAGAGGATACTGCTTCTCGGCTTAGTCATTCTGGTGATCGTTAGCGCTTTCTGTTCTGATTCAACAGAACTAGGACACCTTCTACGGAGCCATCCATCCCCCCGCCTCCCCCTCCCCGCTCCCACTTCCTCACCTTCTTCCCCCCCCCCCCCCCCCCCCCGGCCCCTCCCCCCCCCCCCCCCCCCCCCCCTACTGATGACAGTGGTTGCTCAGACGCGGAGCCAGCATGAGCGAGCCGTTCCCTTCCATTATTCATTTTTATCGTGCTAATTGAAAGCGGGTCGCTCTAACCTGATGAATTTCATTAGCAATATTTGTCATGTCTAGAGGGGGGGGGGGGGGGCGGAGGGGTAGAGGGACAGGATAACTAAGTGCTTATTGAAAGAGATGAGAGGTCATATGACAGGTCAGTTAGGACGTCAGCCAATTTCTTCTTCCCAAATTAAATCATTTCCGGACGCAAAGCCCATGGGGCGTTTTAGGAAATAACAATTGAAATATGAAAGAAGAATAGGAGTAATTGAACGAAAAAAAAAAATTAGCAACGGGCGAAACAGAGAAAATGTTTTTTTTTTGTTTTTTTTTTTTTTTTTTTAAAGAATAGTCAATTATAAACCCAGGACAGCGTTAGAGATTGATGAATATTCATAACCATGACCAGCCCCGCGTGAAGTGTAGCTGAAGGCGTGGTTGCAGAACATCAAATCTGTCCACAGACACAAGTTGCGAGTTCGAATCTGGCTGTTACTCTGACACAAATGATGGGCCTTATAGCCGCCTACATTGTCATTCTGGTGCTGTCAGTGTAGTGTTGTCTAGGTCTTTTTTTTTTTTTTTTTCCTCTTCTTACCTAGTCACCCGTGTCTTCTATTTAATGCCTGTCGACGTTAAACATAAATGTATATAACCAGCATGATGTGACAGCAGTTTGGGCGAAGGGGGGGGGGGGGGGGGGGGGGGCTAGGGAAAAGGAAATGCAAGGTGAGGGTAGATGGGGGTGGATGGAGTAGATGGGGTGGATGGAGTAGATGGGGTAGGGGTTGGCTTTGGCCAGTCATTCTCCTGCTCTTTGAGCTTGCTCCGATGCACACTCGGCAGAAATGAATGATGCCAAGAACTGTTGGCGAGGACACTGGGTAATTGCGCCGGTACAGCGCACGTGAAACGTGGTGTGGCGATGTGGACTGGTCCCGGAGACACGCCAGAGTAGAACTACCCTGGCCAAGACTGTGCCCGGGAGGACAATATATAATTCCTCGCAGAGGTGAGAAACTGTCTTGCTCGGTCAAGAATGGCAGAGATGGGGCCCTGGACCATAGACTCTGGAACCATGGACACAGCTAGCTGACATGCTGGGATAGGACATCAACTATAACAAGCATTCGGCACGTTCTTTCGGGAATTATGCCGGTTTCAGCATCCATCCTGCTTCTCTCTCTCTCTCTCTCTCTCTCTCTCTCTCTCTCTCTCTCTCTCTCTCTCTCTCTCTCTCTCTCTCTCTCTCTCACGTTTTTTTTTTTAACGATTTCCAAGACCGAGAACAGACAGAAGCGCCATCATAACTGCATGCAAATGAGTATACTTAATTGTGAGGAGGGAGGTGGGGAGTTGGGAAGAGGGGAGGGGGGAAGATAAGAACAAAGATATAAACATACTGAAAACACCCAAATATTTCAAACAGGAAGAACGAACAAAATCCCAAACGTACAACCTTTTGTCATGTACAAGGCACTCGAGAAATATGTACATCCAATATGTCGAACCATGTACGGTACAGTGGTTAGGTAGAATTTTACAGATATTTGGACATAATTTTATCAAATTTGATTTGTCTAGTTATGACCGTCGCCCACTGTTAGTCGCTGGGCTTTCTCCTCCTTCTCTGATTCGTTCCATTACACACATCAGCAACTTTTTCATAGTGGTACCATCTTCTGTTTTTTGTTTTATTTATTCTACGTCTCTGTGCATAATGTTTAGCCCCCAAGCTGCTTCTCTTTGAATGACTTGTCAGGCACATCGATCTTCTAGTTATATATCCTGTTAAATGGTCCCCATAGATTTAGGCGGCAAAGGTGTTTATCTGGTGTTATGGAACGAGAGAACATACAGTTATGAGTTTCCAGCCTTGAAACTTCAAAGACGTACCACAATGTACGCCGTGTGCTGATCTGCTCTGCCTTTAATCACCTTATCAAAACAATGCAGAGACTCGCATCATCAGAATGGAAAAAAAAACTCGTGTGAAGAGCGTGGCAGCAGAGAGTTCTCAGAAGAGAAGCCCCCTTCAAGCAAGTGTTTCGGCCCTTATCTCCTGACACTCTAGGGGGGTTGGGCCACACCGGTTCATGACTCCGGATGTCCCTCTGCTGCCCCCCTTTTTTCCCCCCATCTTGGGACGAGCCATGGCTGGGATTCGAACCCATGACCCTTTGGACTTGCTCATTTTCCACTTAATGACTCGCGCACTAATCACTGAGCCACTGGGACACCTGATATTTGTAGGAAAGTTAAGCCTTATGAAGTTCACTTTTGTTCCTCCTTGACCAGATCCAGCTTGAACACCTCTCTGCTGCTTCTGCCATTGCTTTCAGGGCTCTGGGTTTTTTTTTTCCCTCCCTGCAACTGAGAGCTGTTTCATGAGGCTGTATGTAGACGTTCCTACAAACCCCCTGGCTCCGATTTCTGCAGTGAGGACTTAAGCACTATACAGCAGATTCTTCCAAAGAAGTATTATGATACATTCCTACGTGGGCAAATTTTAATGTTTCCCTTTCTTTCTGTAATACAAGAGATCAGCTGGTTAAGTCTTACACATTTATTACAAATCAAACCTTGAATGTTTTTAGCTTGTTGACAGTGATTGGAAGATTGCAAACACGTTCATGGACTGTTGTTTTTAATGCTTTGTTGTTGTTCAGTTTTTTTTTTTTTTTTTTCTAATTTTCTAATGTAAAAAAAGAAAGAAACTCACACATTCTTGTTTTGGCGTTTCAGCTGTAGTGTGACGTTCGTAGTCAGCTGGGCAATAAATGAAATGGATCACACTGCATTACTTTCACACAAGAAAGAGGGTATTCATGTAAATGACCTAGAACAGTACAAAATGGCCTCGATGGATTGAACCAAAAAAAAAAAAAATGGCACAGACCACTTAGAAATTATGACACAGTATTCGGGATATGACAGAGGTCATTTCATACACAGCTACAATCTGACTTGGTATATGGCATGTTTTTATCTGTGTATCATTTTAAAGTACGTTGTCATTTTATGTACATTTATAGATCAACTATTTTGGATAAGACACAAACACTCCAATTCGCTTTAATAGCTACAGATTGAGTGCATCAATGTGTGTGTGTGTGTGTGTGTGTGTGTGTGTGTGCGTGCGTGCGTGCGTGCATGCGTGCGTGTGTGTGTGTGTGTGCGTGCGTGTGTGTGTGTGTGTGTGTGTGTGTGTGTGTGTGTGTGTGTGTGCACGCGCGTGCGCGGGCATGCGTGCGTGCGTGTATGTGTGTGTGTGTGTCAGTGCGCACGCACGCGCGTACATGTGCATGTGTGTGTGTGTGCACGCGCGCGTACATGTGCGTGTGTCTGTGTGTGCGTGCGTGAGTGCATGTGTACGTGTGTGTGTGTGTGTGTGTGTGTGTGTGTGTGTGTGTGTGTGTGTGTGTGTGTGTGTGTGTGTTTGAGTGTGTGTGTGTGTGTGTGTGTGTGTGTGTGTGTGTGTGTGTGTGTGTGTGTGTGCTCGCGTTCTTGAGCGTGCGCGCTCGTGTGTGTGTGTGTGTGTGTGTGTGTGTGTGTGTGTGTGTGTGTGTGTGTGTGTGTGTGTGTGTGTGTGTGTGTGTGTGTGTGTGTGTGTGTGTGTGTGTGTGTGTGTGTGTGTGTGTGTGTGTGTGTGTGTGTGTGTGTGTGTGTGTGTGTGTGTGTGTGTGTGTGTGTGTGTGTGTGTGTGTGTGTGTGTGTGTGTGTGTGTGTGTGTGTGTGTGTGTGTGTGTGTGTGTGTGTGTGTGTGTGTGTGTGTCTTAGAAGGCACACTTCAGATCTGTTGGGAGGAACAGGAAAAAGCAATGTGGAGAGAAGGAAGGGAGGAGGGGGGGGGGGCACGGAAGAGAGATGGGAGAGAAAAATTGTGCGTGTGTGTGTGTGTGTGTGTGTGTGTGGGCGGGTGGCGCTGTGGGGGTGACTAACAGTCTAAACATGTATAAACCTACATCTACAATTACTGCTCACAATTATTGTTGTAAAAGGGTTGTGTAAGATACCGGTAAATAGTGTCCAAGGCTATACACAGCAGACAGACCGCATCACGCTCGGAAACCCTCGTCCTCCTTTGCGTGTGTCGTCGTCGTTTGTTTGTGATCCAAGTCTCTGTAACTTCCTGATTACCAGACGTTCGTCTGACGCCCTTTCTTTCTGTTGACGCAGACCCTGTCCTCTGAACCTCATCCCGAGACTTGTCCGCGTCTACACTTCCCTGGCAAGCACACGCATTCGCTGTCTCTCTTCCTCCAAGTGCCGACGGACTGATCGGGAAACTACCTGTTCCTTTCATTGCTAACTAGCCATGCCTGCTCTTCTGTCAGTTCGCCGCCACAGAACAGTCTCCCGTCTACTGATGGTTCACCTGCTGCTGCTGGTGACTCAGGTGGTCGCCTTCAGCTGGCACGGTGCCTACACACGCGCAGCTTCCTCCCGGAGGAACGCGGCCTCCTCCGGATGGCAGCCCGGAACCCTGTGGGGGCGTAGGAGGAGGAGAACCCCCTGGCGTGAAATCCAAGGCGGCTGAGGGTGTCTGGTTTGGGCGAAAGAGTCACCACCTGCAAAGAACAGGACCAGGGGATCCCTGATGGTTTTCTGGAGCTGGACAACCACATCCCTACCATGGGCCAGCCAGCCTTTGCCGCGCCACGTATGCAAAGGGAGAGGGCGGGTTGGGGCATCCTGGGAGATGTCCACAGGCCGGATGCTTCCCCCGACCTTCCCCGACAGGGCCTCGCTCGCTACGTCTCCTTGCACTACTCCGCCCCTGCCTTCAGCCCTCTGGGCGCCATGAATCGACGGAATAAGCTGAACATCGTGAGGGAAGAGCTGGATCAGGAGATCATGAAAAACGTCATCAAACAAGTGCTGGGCAAACAGCCGCACGGTGGTGTTCATGCTCCAGTGGAGGGCATCAAATCCTCAGTAGTTCATCCTTCCAAGGACCAGCTTCCCGGGACTATCACCGCGGCTGCTGCGGAAGGCGGGTTCGGACCTCGCCGCATGGTGCCCGTCTTGCCTAAACCTCAGTCTCTCCTCAGGCAAAGCCCCAGAAGTTCGTCATCCGGAGGCAGCAGCTACCATCCGACGTTTCCCAGCTCCTTCAGGATTCGGCCAGGCGTTCCCGGACGTGCAGCAGCAGAACTCCTTCTCCGACTTTTCCAGCCCTGGGCTTTGGCTCCATCGTGGAGCCGGGAGACTTCTCCAGCGAGTTCGGGGAACCCGTCTTGGCGGGGTGTTCAGTATCAGCTACCAGAGAAGAACCAGGGTGCCAGCGGCCACTTAGGTGGCGGTTTCGGCTTCGGGGGATTCGGCAGGTGGACACTGCCGTTGGCCAGTTCGGGTGGCGCGACCCCGTGGGTGAGGGTGAAGAGGGGCAGGGAGGACCGTCTTCAGGGATCAAGCCCATCCCGACCGCTGGCCCCCTGGGAGGATTCTCTCGCGAGATGACGTGAGTTGTACACGTGTTGCTGGGTCTGGTCCTGTGTCAGTCTGTCTGCTTCTTTGTCTAGCCCTCTCTTTCTGTCTACCTCTTTGTCAAGCCCTCTCTGTCTACCTCTTTGTCTAGCCCTCTCTTGCTGTCTACCTCTTTGTCTAGCCCTCTCTGTCTACCTCTTTGTCTAGCCCTCTCTTGCTGTCTACCTCTTTGTCTAGCCCTCTCTGTTTACCTCTTTGTCTAGCCCTCTCTTTATGTCTACCTCTTTGTCTAGCCCTCTCTGCCTACCTCTTTGTCTAGCCCTCTCTTTCTGTCTACTTCTTTGTCTAGCCCTCTCTTTCTGTCTACTTCTTTGTCTAGCCCTCTCTTTCTGTCTACCTCTTTGTCTAGCCCTCTCTTGCTGTCTACCTCTTTGTCTAGCCCTCTCTTGCTGTCTACCTCTTTGTCTAGCCCTCTCTTGCTGTCTACCTCTTTGTCTAGCCCTCTCTTTCTGCCAACCTCTTTGTCTAGCCCTCTCTGTCTACCTCTTTGTTTTGGCCCTCTTTTTCTTTTTTCTGTCTACCTCTTTGTCTAGCCTCTCTTTCTGTCTACCTCTTTGTCTAGCCCTCTCTGTCTACCCCTTTGTCTAGCCCCTCTCTTTTTGTCTACCTCTTTGTCTAGCAATTCTCTCCCTCTTTCTATCTCTCTGTTTATCCGCATGCGAATACATCGAGAGGAATAGCACATACAAGCGAACGGTCGGGCGGGCGCGCACATGATGGTGTGTGTGTGTGTGTGTGTGTGTGTGTGTGTGTGTGTGTGTGTATGTGTGTGCGCGCGCGCGCGCGCGCGTGTGTGTGTGTGCCTAAGTCTTTAATGTCACGAGAACCGTTAAGGGTCTATAGAGACACCATGGTATTAAGAGAAATTCGGATACACGCCAGTTTTCCTCTAAATCACATAATTTACAGTACTTTTATGCGGTGGAAGAGGACGCAAGTCATCAATGTGAAAAAAGTAACCTCCGACTATTCAAGAACTTGTAAATTTTCATAAATCCATATCTCACACCGTAAAGTAAAGCAGAAATCACGTATAATAACATATAAAGATTCGATTCGCTACTAAG
>JADBJO010003133.1:111537-114037 GCA_016801955.1 Conus betulinus | reverse complement strand
CTTTGTCTTTATGTTATAGTGATGGATATATTTCATCGACCATAACTATGCTTTGCTAGAGAAAGTAGCAATTTACTGTTTGAAAGTTGTTGTTTTTTTTCTCTTGAAAGCTTTACTACTACTACCCCCCCCCCTTCCCCCCCCCCCCTCCCCCCCCCCCCCCCCCCCCCCCCCCCCCCGTGGCTTTCCCCCCGTGTAATGCGTCGTCAATGTAGTAAAAATAGACTGTGTCAGGAAAGCTGGTCTCTGTATTAATAGTCTTGCAACATTTGATATAGGACATGGACAACGTAAAAAGATACTACACACACACACACACACACACACACACACACACACACACACACACACACACACACACACACACGCCCGAAAGGGTATGATTACACAGACTCACCTTGTTTACACGCGAGAGCTCCCATGCATTTCAGATGCATCTCTTCTAATCTTGATTGCGCACATTCTTTTTTTTTTTTTTAATACGTCGGTTTTTTAGTTTTGGATTCGGGTGTTTAGTTATTCTTTATCAAGAGAATTGAAAAACTAAAAAATTAATCAGTGTGAATATATTGATCATAAGAACAAGTAACGGGGAACAAGGACTGCCCCTCCTGTTCTTTAATTCCCCTGCTGAGAGACAAATGCAGATTGATAATCTCCCTGTCTGTCTGTCTGTCTGTCTGTCTGTCTCTCTCTCTCTCTCTCTCTCTCTCTCTCTCTCTCACACACACACACACACACACACACACACACACACACACACACACACACACACACACACACACACACACACACACACACACACACACACACACACACACACACACACACACACACACACACACACACACACACACACACACACACACTGACAACAGTCGAAAATCTGTTATGTTTCGGCTGCTGGCAGGATAAGAACTGATGACGAAACGAACAAGAGAAAAAAAGATGCTGGCTTGTGGATGTTTCCATTGAGGTGTCTCGCCATGGTCCGTGATGACCAGGGCTATTATCACGCGCCAGCGTCAGGTCTGTTATTTGTCTTGTGTAATTGATTTCATTTCTATACAAAACCAACAGACAAGGTGAATAGCGGACTTGATGAACAGTGTCACTAACTAAGGTGGCCAGCTAAATTTGAGAGACAAATTCAGGGGAAACATACAGAGCCACCGCGCCTTTCACTTGTGTGTGTGTGTGTGTGTGTGTGTGTGTGTGTGTGTGTGTGTGTGTGTGTGTGTGTGTGTGTGTGTGTTTATATTGTTGTTGCTGCTGTTGTTGAAAGCGACATCTCCTACAACAACATGCAACGGTGCGTGATGAAATTTAAGTACAAATATTCATCTCTCTCTCTTTTCTCTCTCTCTCTCTGTCTCTCTCTCTCTCTCTCTCTCTCTCTCTCTCTCTCTCTCTCTCTCTCTCTCTCTATATATATATATATATATATATATATATATATATATATATATATATATACTCTATTGTCTGTCGCCTTTGTTTCACTATTGCTTTTAACCAGAACGAAAACTTTTTTCTCGTGTTGCTTGTTTATGAACCCATTAAGCTCGACATTGACAATCATTGTTGACGCAGTTTCTTTCTCTTTTTTGTTAGGTAAGAAGCCCCTGGAACATAATATCTAATTGGTAAAATCGTTATGACATGAACGTCTAGCCTATACAACTACGTTTTCTTTGTGGCACTGACTTTGAAAAGTTGAGACTTCACACTAATGGCGTGATACACTTGACAGTGAAATATAAAATGGTCGTTATTTGCACTTACATTATCTATACACAATACACATATGTCATCCATGCAATCTTCTGAACCAAGCCTTTTCCTGTCCTTTGAACTTTGATATGAATATATTTTTTCATCCATCTCTTCGAGCATACCAGATTCGTTTACTGTCAACCCCCCGTTTATATTGCAATCTAAATTGTGCTTTTCTCACTTAACGAGTTGAAGTGACTGGCATACAGCTGTCTACATAACCTGCTTGGTACGTTTTAACCAGTAATTAACACATTTCCGAAAAAATCGTATGTAAACATGTGTTTTCTGAATTACCTTTATGAGTGTTTGGAGACACTGAAAAATCTTTTAAGTGATGAAGCACGTACTTCTTTTTTTCCGTCAAATGTTTCTCTTTAAGCCTTCATATTCCTGCTGAGCATGTTAACATCGGTTCTATCTGTGGATGAAACAACTTCCAAAATTAATAAGTTTATTTATCGATCTCAAAAGTTGTAGTAAAATATTTCCCCCATTTCTTTATAGTCGAAGCCATTAACAATTTAGCCCCTTTTTCTTTACATCTCACTCCTAAATACTGTTGTATATTTGTTACCCTCACTTCAATGTCTGCAAAAAAAACTGCCTTTAGGGTGCCTACAAAATTGTCTATAATACTCATCTTATCCTACTAAAGAGTAAACCGCTGTGTGTGGTCTTTGCACCTCAGTATATCAAGCCGATTCTACAAACGGACAGCAGC
>JADBJO010003133.1:101537-104037 GCA_016801955.1 Conus betulinus | reverse complement strand
GGTGTCGTCTCTGTGTCCTCAAAACGAGACGTGCTGCTGCACAGCTAATCACCTTTTGAATTCTGTCAACGCTTCTTAGTTAAAGGGAGGTAAGGTGACAGAGAAATGGCAATTGTCAAGTTCTTGGGACAACAAGGGAAGTAAGCAAAGAATGCTTTGTTTCTGTAGGCATGGAAGTGATGCTCGTGACCTGAGTGGGCGTGCTGGAATGGGATCTTTGAAAAAGAGCTTACTGGCAACAAGGGGATCTTTGACAGAGAGCTTACTGGCAACAAGGGGATCTTTGAAAAAGAGCTTACTGGCAACAAGGGGATCTTTGAAAAAGAGCTTACTGGCAACAAGGGGATCTTTGACAGGGAGCTTACTGGCAACAAGGGGATCTTTGAAAGAAAGCTTACTGGCAGAAAGAACACCCAAATAACGAGATGTTTTAGAAAAAAAAAGTTATTGTAGTCTATCGTCAAAGAGGCAGTAATGATAACAGATCTGAGAAACAAAAAAACAGGACAGGACAGGGAATGGGATGGAACAAGGGAAAGGGGGGTGGGGGGAGGGGGGGGGGGAGGGACCTGTCGTACTTCGATTTATTAGCTATAGCCTGTTTGTACGTTGTCTCTCTTTTGATATAGAACTGCCTAACCGAAAACAAACCATGATTATGAGATTATGAGTCACGCCAGCAAACTGTGATGCTGACTGCAGTGATGAGGAATGACATCACACACATTGTAATCAGTCCTGGCAGGGGATGGCTCAATGCCAGTCCGAAAGATCAGTAACTGGATGTGTCAGTCCAGACAGGAGGCACCCCAGGAGAGTCTGACTGGATGGTGCACGCCACAATGATTTGGAAAGCGATTTTTAAGAGTTTTGATAGAGAAAAAGGGGCCTGCGTATAGTGTGCCCACGTGTATGGATAACACTGCATCATTCCACAGGCGCTTGAGATGTATTCTTTTTCACAAAGAACGTCCAACAAATGCCAGAAAAATCATTAAATGGCTTCTAAGTGAGGTTTTGCCGCAAAGTAATACACAGCTTAAATCAATATGGATCAGTCCCACATAAGATAACTCAACAGGCGCTTGAGATGTATCATTTCCCGAAAAATACGCTGAAACATATAAAATAGTTTTCTCACTTACATTTTCCACCAGGGTAATGCACAACAGATTAGACTAATCTGTGATCTGGCATAGCAGCGCACTGCGGTTTCTCCTGTGCTAGTTTGTGTGGACAATATGGGTCATCGTGAAGGCAGCCATGAGCGGTGGAGATCCGCAAATCTCGAACATGGATTCCCAAATGTTCTCTTTTAAAAGCGTTCACCGATGGTTCAACAGTTCTTGCACCAGGGAATATGAAACACACAAGGCTCTGAACCTTCAGACGTGTTAGTCGCTTGTTGAAGAATGAAGTTCAGACTAAAAAAAAATTGTCGAGCCTGTCACTCTTGAAAGAAAATGTAGCTCCAACTGTCGTTACGCCATTCCAAGTGTTACAGAAGAAGCAGCCCAGAGCCTTGGGAAGCGGTGCAATGACGCATCAAACAATACGGAAAGGGGAGACAAGTAGCAGATATTAGATCAGTGTCTGACAACTACAAAGTCTCGCGTCTGTAGCTCATACGGATCACAAACCTCTACTGGTTTATCCTGACAGACTACGTTGGCACCGGCGCAGTGACTTCCCCTGAAGCTGAAACCAAGAAACACACGCGGAAACGCGTTGGTTTTCAACTAGGTCTGACTAACGTTGCATTCCACTGTCACCAAGCGAAGCTGAAACTGCCCACATTAATCCATTATCGAGGCGTGCACATGGAAATGGCTAGGTTGGTTCTCACGCGTTGAGGTTCGGTGGACAAGGCAGGTAGAAGACTACGTAGGAGACTCGCGTAAAATAAAAAAGTTTTGAAGTATTGAAGAGGGCAAAGGAAAACCCCCAGGATCAGGGAAAGGACACACAAACCAGCAGACAAGGACTGATACAAAGGGGAATGAAGTGGCATTCCAAGGCAAAGGGCGTAGCGAAGAGAGACATGGTAATACAGACGTTTAGGAAAGAAGAGGATGCAAAAAAAAAAAAAAAACAAAAAGCAGCCCAGCAAGGCCAACAAGAACAATGGGCAATGTGGGGTAACACACCCTAAGGAAGTCTCAAGCTGGAATCCCATCTTCGAAGCTTCATCCTCAGACGTTTATATAACCACCTGCCCTCGAACGCAAACCTTGTGAAACACTAATGATCCCATGTGTCCACTCTGCCTGGACAAACAAACGGTGGAACATATCCTGAGCTGATTTAAAGCAATGCTGATTCAAGACAGGTACATAATGGGGCACAACGAAGTGCTTAATAATGTGACACATGCGGCTAATACTGCCACAGGGCAAACCACACCAGCAGAAATGTCAGTAATAGTAGGAGCAAACAGCAACTCAAGGCATAGAGCAAGCATAACATCTACAGCATGGAAGCAGGATAGACTGGATAAAGC
>JADBJO010003133.1:91537-96537 GCA_016801955.1 Conus betulinus | reverse complement strand
CACTATATTCATCATCCTCATCCTCACTGATCAGGGTAAAATATAAAAAAAAGACTAAAGTATGAGATTCGGTGGCCCCATATGCCCTGCTGTCATGGCGATCTCAAATTCAATGTCCTCTCTTCATGTTCATTCCCTCGGTGAGTTCAGTCCCAGTTGCTGGTATTGTCGGGGTCATGAGGACTGTTGTCGGAGAGGGGCGGGGGGGGGGGGGGGGGGGGGGGGGGGGGGGGGGGGCTCTCACTCACACTGGCTCCGCGACAAAGCAGTTGTTGTCGTCAGTAGGGGGTTCAGAAGGCCGTATCCTTCGTATTCTGGATCAGAACAGGCGCCACTGAACACCACCGAAGTGACTCAGCCGTGGTGCAGTGTCTCCTCCGGTGGGTGGTCTCTTGACGACTTGACAGTGACTACTCCCTGTGGAATGTCGGTACCGACGCTGCGGCGGGAGAAGTCAGGCTGTGGCTGCAGACAGGGGTGGCGGGGTAGGGGGTAAGGGGCTGAAATGAGGGGGAAAAGGGGTGTGGGTAAATTCAAACAAAATGGCATGGATGAGACCCAAATGTTCTCTCTCTCTCTCTCTCTCTCTCTCTCTCTCTCTCTCTCTCTCTCTCTAATTATCTACCTATTTACTTCTATGTGCACACGCACACACACATACATACACACACACACACACACACACACACACACACACACACATACACACACACACACGCACGCACGCACGCACGCACGCACGCACGCACACACACACACACACACACACACACACACACACACACACACACACACACATCTGTAACACTTGGCAACCTTCTCAGGCAGGTATTTTCAAGACATATTTTTCATGTAGAACAAGCTCTTTCACCAAGTTGTAGCATGCTCTCTGTTGTCTTCTCGGAGGGGGGCGTGTGTGTGTGTGTGTGTGTGTGTGTGTGTGTGTGTGTGTGTGTGTGTGTGTGTGTGTGTGAGGTTTTTATTGTTATTTGTTTGTTTGTTTTTGTGTTTGTTTTTGTCTTTTGTTTACCCAACATCCGTGCTTGCCTATCGCTTTTTCTGCACGTTTTGTTTTTCTCGGCAGTGTTTTCCAAATAGTGAATAGAATCCCATCATTTTCAACAATAACAGCTTCCCTCGAAAGAAAGAAAGAAAGAAAGAAGCAAACAAGCAAACAAACAAACAAAAAACTCGAATATAGCGGCAAAACATTGCACAAACGGAAATGCTGCCCCGTAATTTTCGTGAGCGAATTTTGTGCCAGTTGAAAAAATACCTATTTGGAATTGTAGCTTTTATGGCATGATTGACGTGCAGTTTACTTGTGTATCTTGTTCGTTTCTTTGTCTTTCATTGTTTGTTTCTTTTCTTTTCGTTTTTGTTGCTGCTGCTATTGTTGTTTGTTGTTGTTGTTTGTTTGTTTAATTGTTCGTCTTTGTTTATTGCCAGGGTTTTTTGTTTGTTTGTTTGTTTTTGTTTCATTTTCTTGACGTTTCTCTCTCTTTCTTGACGTCTCTCTCCTCCATCTCTCCTCTCTCGCTCTCTCTCTCTCTCTCTCTCTCTCTCTCTCTCTCTCTCTCTCTCTCTCTCTTCCCAATCTCACTCGATGTCACTGCGTTAGTCTCTCTCTCTCTCTCTCTCCTCTCTCTCTCTCCTCTCCTCTCTCTCTCTCTCTCTCTCTCTCTCTCTCTCTCTCTCTCTATCGCTATCGCACACTCTCTCTGATTTTCTGAGGTTATGTATTATTCAGATAGTTTTATTGACATATTTTGCAAATCAAAGTCTTCCTTCTCTTCCTTCAGGGCTACATTTAAAACGAAAAGCCTTGTGGTTCTCCTTCCTTAATCACTGTAGGATACCCTCTACCTCTCTCTCTCTCTCTCTCTCTCTCTCTCTCTCTCTCTCTCTCTCTCTCTCTCTCTGTCTCTGTGTGTGTGTGTGTGTGTGTGTGTTGTGTGTGTGTGTGTGTGTGTGTTATGTGTGTGTGTGTGTGTGTGTGTGTGTGTGGTGTGTTTATGTGTGTGTGTGTGAGTGTGTGTGTGTGTGTGTGTGTGTGTGTGTGTGTGTGTGTGTGTGTGTGTGTTTATGTGTGTGTGTGTGTGTGTGTGTGAGTGTGTGTGTGTGTGTGTGTGTGTGTGTGTGTGTGTGTGTGTGTGTGTGTGTGTGTTTATGTGTGTGTGTTTGTGTGTGTGTGTGTGTGTGTGGTGTGTGTGTGTGTTTATGTGTGTGTGTGTGTGTGTGTGTGTGTGTGTGTGTGTGGTGTGTGTGTGTGTGTGTGTGTAAGGAAAGATGTCACGGCAGTATAGTGATGTTCAGCTGACAGTGTGAAGTAGACATCTTCTCACAGACTTCCAGACAGTCGTCTGTTGTTCTCTCTCAGACCGGTTGGCAGGAAGTCTGGAGTGCAGAGCTCTCGTGGAGTCTCACACCAGATGAAACTTTAGTCACGTTACCTTCATTATCCTCATCCTCATCGATCATCTTTCAAAAAAAGGGGGGGGGGGAGGTGGTGGGGTGGGGGAGCAAAAGACTCAAGTCCTCTAAACCCGCCCCTTCCCTGTCTTCCCTTTTCTGCTCACGTGCTGACCTCAGTTTCCATTTTCCCTCCGCGCCCCCTTCCCTATGGAGGGGCGGAGCAGGGGATGCTAGAGGAGGGGTGGTCAGAAGTGGATAGCTGAGGGGGGGGGGGGGGGGGAATGAGAGGGGGAGGTGGGTGGGGTCAGACCCAAGTCCTCAGAATCCGAACGAAGGCACATGAAGACCGTGTTTGAAGGAGGGGGTGGATTTCGGCCTCTCCTCGAAGTGAGTATGATTGGAGGGATGCTCACGACGATGAGAATGATTGGAGAGATGCTCACGACGATGAGAATGATTGGAGAGATGCTTAGGACGATGAAAATGATTGGAGAGATGCTTAGGACAGTGAGAATGATTGGAGAGATGCTTAAGACAATGAGAATGATTGGAGAGATGCTTAAGACAATGAGAATGATGAGGGGAGATGCTTAAGACAATGAGAATGATGGGAGAGATGCTTAAGACAATGAGAATGATGGGAGAAATGCTTAAGACAATGAGAATGATTGGAGAGATGCTTAAGACAATGAGAATGATGGGAGAGATGCTTAAGATAATGAGAATGATTGGAGGGATGCTTAAGACAATGAGAATGATGGGGAGAGATGCTTAAGACAATGAGAAGGATGGGAGAGATGCTTAAGACAGTGAGAATGATTGGAGAGATGCTAAAGACAATGAGAATGATTGGAGGGATGCTTAAAATAGTCTGGCTCGCCATTAGATAATCATCATCAGAAGGGGAAAGGGGATATGGTTTGGAAGGGCAGAAGAAGGGGGGAGGGAGGGGGGGTAGCCTAACTGATGGTGTCCTGTTTTTTTTCTGGGCCAGGAAAAGAGCCGCTGACCAGCTCTGAACTGAACCATTGAAGCAGCGGTTCAGTGTCTCCTCTGCTCAGTTGGCTATTGCCCTGACCAGATAGTGATTTGCCTCGATGGATTGATTGCTCGATGTGTGGAGCTAGAAACAACAGCATCATGAAGAGTAGGATTAGGCAACACGGAAAATGGAATATCATCCACAAATACGAAGACAACAACAAAACGCACACACACACACACACACACACACACACACACACACACACACACACACACACACACACACACACACACACACACACACACACACACCATACACACGCACACACACACACACACAAACGAACAATCTTCTTTGCACAGTTATATACATGCATGCATACACAAGCGTAGCAAACGGTCGTGTTATTTGTATTGCTTATTTGTCTATTTATTCATTTATTTTATTTGTTTGTTTATCTATTTATGGATGCATTTATTTATTTATTTGTTTATTTATCGACGTAGTCATTTATTGATATATTATATTATCTTATTATTTACTTATTTATATATTTGTTTGTTTATTTATTTATTTATTATGTGTTTTTTGGTTTGTTTGTTTGTTCTTGTTTTATCTGCAGGGGCCAGGAAGATAGAGAGGTGGGTGGGTGATATTTGAAACGTCGACGTTTGTCGACCCTGAGTGCCTCGTTAAGTCAGTGGCCCAGCAGGGACTCTCAGACAGACGTCGCTGCAAGTTCACGGGGAGTGTTGTCGGACGGGCGAAGTGAGGAGGGTGGGGGTTCTTCCATCCAGACCCACACAACAGATCCATAACAAATGCAGATTACAACCAGTAAAACAAATCGCACTACCAAAGTACATTAGACCCGACTACACCATACAAGACTACACTACTCAAGGGTAAACTACACTAGACTACACTAGACTACACTACACCACACTACACGACACGACACGACACGACACGACTCTACACACACACGTAACTACACGACACAACACTATACGACACGACGCTACACGACAGAACACAACACGACACGACACGATACGAAACGACACGACACGACACGACACGACACGACACGACACGACACTACATTACACTGCAATACACTATACTACACCGCACTTTACTACACTACACTACACTACACTACACTACACTACACGACACGACACGACACGACACTTCACTACACGACACTACACGTCACGACACTACACTACAGTACACCACACTACACAGTACTACACTGCACTACACTACAGTACATTACACTACACTACAGTACACTACACTACATCACACCACTCTACGCAGCACTACACTACACTACAGAAGCTGGAATTTTGCCCCTTGATGATTATCGTGAACTAGCTGCATCAAAATTTGTCATAAAATCGAGTGCTAGTGATAATTACATTCAAGAAGATTTAAAAATTAGATCCGACACTGACTTTCCAAAAAGGGCAATTACGATTAAATCGCAAGAAACAATAGCTACATATACTTCTGATTTGATTAAATGTTCAAAAAATAGATATTGAAGCAGTGGCTAAAAAAACACCATCTTCTTCCTCTATTCCATCAT
>JADBJO010003133.1:71537-74037 GCA_016801955.1 Conus betulinus | reverse complement strand
TCACGAAACCAAACAGATGTCGATTGCTGGTCCTGCTCACCTGCACGTTTGGAGGAACAATAAAACTGATGACAATCACACCACGGAAGGAAGGTTTCCTCTTATATCACCTTTCCCTTTAAACGCATATCTGTGTTGTAAAGTTATGTATATTAGCTGGGACGGCTTCTGATGTCAGCTCAACTCCCAGCCTGAGCCATGTTTTATCTAGTTTTGTATATTCTTTTTGCATCAGAATATAAAGCCCTTCGAGCTGGTGCAGTGGTTACCAGTGTATAGCTGGGAAATTAAAAAAAAATATATATATATATATATTGTATATCTATATACATGTGTGTGTGTGTGTGTGTGTGTGTGTGTGTGTGTGTGTGTGTGTGTGTAAACATGCACAGAGAGAGAGAGAGAGAAAGAGAGAGAGAGATGTATCTACAGACAGACAGACAATTTGCCCACAGCGTTGTAGCAGCAAATTCCTGGTGTGTTACCTGCAGCTGTCCGCTGCTTCCACTTCAGGACGGGCCCTCATTGAGCAGAACCTGGCAACCTTTGCTGCTGCACTGTCTCCCAGCAAGTGGATGGGGGAGGAACGACATGCTTTTTCTCGCTGTCGCTTTGTCCTTTCACGTCAGGGCCTGGGAAATTGATGATGTCCTTTGTTTCGGCGTTACCACTGAACGGGATGTGGCTGATGAACACCGTGGAGAAAGGGGGTCACCCAGAACACAGGCGAGTTACGTGCACTCGGGCTGATGGGTTTGGTCTTCATGTTCCTTTGTCTTCTGCGGAGGCACATAAGGAGCACAGGAGAGTGTGTGTGCAATCGGGTTAATTGGATTTTGTTGTTTTCGTCGTTGTTCTCTGTCTCTGCCTCTGTCTGCCTGTTTATCTGGTCTGTCTGTCTGTCTGTCTGTCTGTCTGTCTCTCTCTCTCTCTCTCCCTCTGTCTCTGTCTCTCTCGCGTCTGTCGCTTCTCTCCTCTCTCTCTCTCTCTCTCTCTCTCTCTCCTCTCTCCTCTCTCTCTTCCCCTCTCTCTCTCTCTCTCTTTCCTCTCCTCTCTCTCTGTCTCTGTCTCTCTCTCTCTCTGTCTCTCTCTCTCTCTCTCTCTCTCTCTCTCTCTCTCTCTCTCTCTCTCTCTCTCTCTCTCTCTCTCTCGTTTCTTTGTTCTAGGTCAACTTCCATTAGTCCTTCATGGCATTATTCTCGTTTCGAACCCTCAGATTTTAATGTGTGATCTGGGTGCATCTTGACGAATGATTTTCTAAGCCCTCATGATTTCAATAAAATAAAAAAAAAAGAAGCAAACTAATACAGTAACACTCATTTCCAGTAAAATCTAATAGAAAAGTTGACTTGTTTATTTGTTTACAAATATTTCAACTGTCTGCTGATGATAAATGACAAGTTAGTTGACCTGCATTACAAACATTTCTTTCTTTTCTATGTTTGGCATGCTATCAGCATATCTATCAAGAATATGCCCCACAGCGCGAAATAATCTGGCACAAGAAAATGTTGGCCTCTCTCATAATTCATAGCATGTGTGTGTGTGTGTGTGTGTGTGTGTGTGTGTGTGTGTGTGTGTGTGTGTGTTGTGTGTGTAGTGAGAGAGAGAGAGAGAGAGAGAGAGAGAGAGAGAGAGAGAGAGAGAGAGAGTGCAAAACAAATTTTGAATCCGTACAAAATCTTTAAAAAAAAATGATCAGGACTGTGCCCAGTGAGCAAATGTGTGTGTGTGTGTGTGTGTGTGTGTGTGTGGTGTGTGTGTGTGTGTGTGTGTGTGTGTGTGTAAGTGGACGGTGTGTCGTGGAGGGTGGTGTGTGGTGGTGGCGCTCATTCCCGCTGGTCCAGTCCCATGCTGTTATTTCGTCAGTAGAGACCAGGGCTAAATAGGTTTGCTGGCTCGAAACAGGCACCACTGTGCACTGCCAAAGTTTCTTAAAAGCTGTGCAGCGTCTCCTACAATAGCTTACCCCCTGGCGTCTGACGCTGAAACCTCTCTGCAGAACACAGATGAGGTAATTTTTCTTTAGGAAAAGAAGGAAAGCTGCATGAAAAACCGGAAAAATCGGGTGGGGCGGGAGGGGGGGGGCGGACGGAATGAGCCGTTTTGGAAGTAATGCCACAATTCAAAAGGGCTTGGAAACACACACACACACACACACACACACACACACACACACCACACACGGGTTTATCTAATTTTCAAAAGTTACTCTCAGAACTTCATAAATACCCAACGAAAGTATAAAGTTTAGATCTTGCTTTTGAAACTAATGCCTATCTTGTTAAGCGAAACTAGATTGTTCTACTTGTTTGTGCACATTGAAAATAGTTTCTGTTTCTTTGTTTGTTTTGGAAATCTAGTCGTGAAAGGATAAGGAGGTTTATTTTATAAATCTGAATTTAGAAGCTTAGAATGTTTGCAATGGGAAAATATGCCGAGATCTTTGCAAAACACCCAGACGGGTCGACTGAAATTGTGAGTTTTAAGAGGAGAAAAC
>JADBJO010003133.1:39037-44037 GCA_016801955.1 Conus betulinus | reverse complement strand
CCGTTCCCAAAGGGACAGTTTTCCCCTCTTGACCACAAAGCAGAATCAAAATATAAAGGGTTAAACAAAAATTGATGCAATGAAATTAATGCACATACAATGAAAATGGAATAGGAAAGTAAGCAACACAGCGAGAATTCTGACAGGGTGTCAATTCCCTCATCGGAATAAAACACGATTTCCAAGGCACACCCTCCCCTTGTTTCCTTCCCTGTTCATTGGTTTTTCTCATGACATGCACAATATGTACCACTTATCGATAAGAATCATACACTTTTCGCTTTACTTCAAACACTCAAAACAATCCAATGCTGGACCAGTCGAAAAGCCACGATTCAATCTTTGCCAGTCCACAAATATCTCGACAGTGTGGGCGCTTTCGTTAAACAGCTTGCACTCCAGTGATGCTTTGATCTTTACACAGCGGGTCATGCTGCAGATGATATTGCCTTGAAGCATGTCATTGTTGATCGTTTACCAGAGGCTGCTCATAAATCTCACCAGCTTCATCCACTTTCAGTTTCCCGTCTCTGTAGCTCTGAGCGAGTTTGGAGCGTAGCTCGGGCCTTCCACCTCCCACCAGGAGATCCTCACCAGACGCGTCCAGTGACCTGATGGAACTTCTGGACGGAAGTTTCCTGGCTGGCTGCTGATTCTCCAGTGATGACCAGGTCTGCCCGATCTTTGTCACATGCTTCCAGGGCCCATGTTAGGGTCTAGATATTCCCGCTGCACCAGAAGGAATATTGAACGTGTTGAACTTGATGGTCACTGTATCGTTTAGGAGTTATTGTCTCGGTGGTTCTAAACTCTTTTTTGGCCTTTTCAAATGTGGCTTTCAAAATATCCATGCCAACAATACGGGTAGATCCGACTGGTTTACACTTCATAGTAACTGCCGGTCATAGAGCGTTCGGCATCTTTGTACAGTTAAAGAATATTTGGAGGTTTTCCCCTCAAAGGCTGGTGATCTGTTAGCTTTACTGTTCCTGGAGCCAGCCACTTTGAAGACTCACAATCAATGTTTGCGTTTATTGCTTTGGAAGATGCTTGATGGAAAAAAGGCCTGTTCACCTATTTACTGAAATGAAGGTCGTAGTGGCGTCGTCTACGATGAATGCATCAATGTATAATTTAAAAATCTGTGAGGATTCAGTCTCTTTTTTTTTCAGATTTATTACCTGTCAGTTTTAATTGCAGCTTACAGTGCATAGTTGGGAGAATAGAAGATTCTGAGCATTTTGGCATTTTTATTTCACGTGTGCGACAAAGTGAGAGTGTATATAACCACCCTGTCGTGTGTGTGTGTGTGTGTGTGTGTGTGTGTGTGTGTGTGTGTGTGTGTGTGGTGTGTAAATGAAAGAGAGAGGGAGGGAGGGAGAGAGAGAATAAGAGAGAGAGAGTACAATGAATGGTTAAACTGACAATAAACAGGTTTCAGTCAGTCAATGTGTGTAATAAATTTTAACATTTGCGTTTTCTCAGCCATTACAAACATCAGCACAACCAAATTCCATACAATCGTGGGCATTGATTTGACCTTTCCAGCCTTCCCTGCATGCAGATGTAGTCAGGTCATAAAGGCAGAGAGTCATCAGTATTTTCACTGTTACAAAAGTGAGCTCTCTTTACCAAATGGATCAGCTGCAAATATTGCTTCATATATTGATAAAGGCGTGTTAGATCATATTTTTTGTAAGCATGGCAATGCAAATTTTGCATTCTGATACGTTCAGACCATTTAATACAATATTTGGTTGAGCAGTGGAACAGGTATTAACAAGTATCGAACTAGGTAAAGAACAAAGATAAATACACATAAATGTATCGTGGCAATAACATTTAGGTGTCTATCATTTTGTGATGAATCAAGCGAACCAAGCGGCATGAAAACAGCCGTTCTTCCTACAAGAACACTCTTCACACAATATCAGCACATCATCAGTTCGCCTTTGTGGTTAAAACGAAGCAAGGTTTAATAGCGTGGGTGTGAAGGGGAGAAAACCCTGGAAGAAGATTTTTAAAAAAAAAAAAAAAACGTAAATGAATAGATATACAAGTAAACACATAGATACGTCATAAATCACGATGTGAGATGCCGACGAACTTTTTGAACCACTCTTGGAGAGAAAAAAGCACAAAAAAAATACATGCAGAAAAAGGGAAACGATGTCATACACGCACGTCAGCTCAAGAAAGGCGGCATCCTCTCTACTGCGACTCTCTACTGGGTGGAGAGCGCTTTCCATTCTGTCTTATCCTGACTCTCTCGCCACCCATCCATTCTCCCTCTCCCTCACCCTTTCCCTCTTCTTTCAGTTCCATGACATGTATGACGTGTGCCGAAACGTGCAACTGCCTCCCCTGTTTTGAAACCGTCGTTTTTACCGTCTGTTTGAGAAGGAGAAGAACAGACGCCTCCGGGAAAGAAAGCACCTGAGGATCTCTCAGTCAAGTGTTCCCTCTCTGCACTCTTCATAACGACCCGCCTCGCTATTTTGAGGGCTTTCACACAGACATTGATCATACTACACCCTGGAAGATTTTGTCAAGGACATAAACAAGACGTCAACAACCTTCACTCCCTCCCACCCCCCCCCCCCCACCCCCCTTCCCCTTTCTTTTTTTTTTTCTTAACACTCCTAAAAATGCAAAGATTCCTTCAGGGACGGGAAACGGATGAGGGCAGTTATGATGAGGCCTGTTCAGTGCCAGTGCTACCTCTGACTACTGTCACTATATTTTTTTAGGCGAATTTCGTACGATCGACTACCATCGGTTGCTTTGACTGTGTTTACCATACGCACTGTTTGGCCAACACTACGCTGGGCTACTTTGCCTGCGTTTAACTAATTTGATATCGGACACGCTATACTCTAGGTTTCTTGTACTGCGTTTGACTACATTTGACATTGAAAATGCTCTCTGTTTGGCTAGTTTTACTGCGTTTGACAACATTTAATATTGGGCACGCTCTACTTTTGGCTACTTTTCATGCGTTTGACTACATTTGATATTAGACACGCAATACGTCTGGCTACGCTTACTGCGTTTGACTACATTTGATGTTGGATACGCTCTGGTTTTTTTGTTTACTTTAACTGCGTTTGACTGCATTTGATTTTGGACATGTTATACTTTTGGCTATTCTTACTGCCTTGGTTACATTTGATATTGGGCATGCTGTACTTTGGGCTACTTTTATTGCGCCTGACTACATTTGATATTGGACATGCTCGACTTTTGGCTAGTTTTACCATGCATGACTGCATTTAATATTGGACTTCCTCTACTTTGGACTACTTTGACTGTTTGACTACACTTGATAATGAACACGCTCTACGTTTGGCTGCTTTAATGCGTTTTTTGACTACATTTGACGTTGGTCGTGCTCTTCATTTGGCTACTTTTACTGTGTTTGGCTACATCCGACATTGACATCCTATAGGTTTAGCTTCTATCTCTGCGTATGACTACATCGACACTGGACATCCTATAGGTTTGGCTTCTATCTCTGCGTTTGACTACATCCGACATTGGACATCCTGTAGGTTTGGCTTCTATCTCTGCGTATGACTACATCCGACACTGGACATCCTATAGGTTTGGCTTCTATCTCTGCGTATGACTACATCCGACACTGGACATCCTGTAGGTTTGGTTACTATCTCTGCGTATGACTACATCCGACATTGGACATGCTGTAGGTTTGGCTTCTATCTCTGCGTATGACTACATCCGACATTGGACATGCTGTAGGTTTGGCTTCTATCTCTGCGTATGACTACATCCGACATTGGACATGCTGTAGGTTTGGCTACTATCTCTGCGTTTCATAGCGAGCATTTTTTACTTTCTTTCCCCTTTTTCTTGGCTGGAGCTTCGTGTTCGTCAAAACGCGTTTTGTCTGTTTTGTAATTGATTTGTTTCTTCATTTGCTTTCGCGGCGCAGTAATTCAATCTTTTTAAATATCTTCACTGAGGTTAATCATTGTGAGATTTTTCCGTGGCCAGGTTTTTCAATCTTACAATTATGGTAGCCGCATTTCGTGCGCAGGGATGTTGTCTAGCCACCACAGCAGTGTGTTTTGTTTTCATTTCTCATATCTCCCATGCCACCAGCATACGATGATCCACCTCTTTGTAAAGGACGCGATGGAATGTAAATTACGTACAAATTTTCCTTGGGTTTGGCTTTATTGTCAACGCCTGTCTACCTTGCGCTGAAGAATGAAGAGATCTAAGCTAAGTAACAAACTCGTTCATTTTCGTTGTCCTATTTGTTAGTGTCTCGCCTGAGGAAGACCTTAGAGGTCGAAACGCGTCGTGTTTTGTCTTGTGACTCGTTTGTCCACGTTTCTCTTGGCGGTTTGCTAACGTTTATTAAAGATTTGTTTAGATTTCTGCCTACAGTCGTCTCCCTTTGCAGTTAGTTTTATTGTGTGTTCACACACGGGGCCGAAAGACTCATTCAAAGGACCAGGAGAGAGCTAGAGTCTGTACAACTGTCTTCTGCAATTGAACAAACGTGTACGACTGTCTTCTGCAAAATGTATGCAACATTGTCTTCTAGAAAATGAACATGTATTTCAACCTGGCTGTGTCAAGGTTGGGAACTGAACCCTAGACCGCCAAACAATAGTCTGGCACCATGCGTACCAGGCCAGCCCTGCCCCCACAGCGAAACCTCATTACGTTTGGCTGATTTTACTGTAAATAACGAACAAGTAAGGTCAATCTTCTTTCCAGGATGAAATAATCACATGCCCCTAACCCCGAAAAGAATGCTGCTTACAAGTACAGCGTGCGTTTGGAGCTAGGGGCGTGTAATTATTCGTTCAACAAAACAAGAGTTACCCTACATGTTCTTTTACTGCTTACTGCTCCCCACCTCATTTGATTGTTCCTACTTGTTATATGTTTTACCGGGATTAAGGACAAAGAAGGTTTTTTTTGGGGTTGTTTTTTGTTGTGTTTTTTGTTTGTTCCAAGCGGACAAT